>VUQG01004386.1:0-10513 GCA_015106755.1 Etia nguti
GTGTGAATGTTTATTAGTTGCACTTGACTTTAGAAGTGCTTGCATGAGTGGGTGTGAATGGGTGAGTGAGGCATGTTGTATACAGCGCTTTGAGTACTCCAGGGAGAGTAGAAAAGCGCTATATAAGAATCAGTCCATTTACCATTTACCATTATTTGGTTAAGGAGTGTGACTTACGAGGTTAAGTCTAAAAGTGTTAGTCAACCCCTAAAACCCACAAACTATTTGGCTGTTTTCTGGAAATCTGGCAGCCATGTCCAGCTTAGGTGACACTGGCTTCAGATCCAGTCACAACGGCAGTCACCCGTGGGCTTGTGTCATGTCACAGGAACAGTCTGCCATGCCAGCACACCTCCGCTACATATAAAATTGGAATCTCACCAACCATGTCTCGATGCAGGGCAACGTCCCAATCCCTGCCCACTGTGTTTGGATTTAGCGCAAAAGAGTGTTAAAGAGACAAAAGCAATTAGAATATTGTTCTCAGAGATTCTTCCTCATATCTTGCTGAATGACCATCCCAGCCAGCTATGCTTGAAAGAAACTAATACAAGACAAAACAACTGCCTGACATCAAACTGTCAAAACACTATAGGACAGGGGTGCCCAATCCCAGTCCTCGAGAGCTACTGTTCTGCAGCTTTTAGATGCATCCCTACTCCAACACAGCTGAATCAAATGGTTGGATTACCTCTGCAGCATGCCATCAAGTTTGGCAAAGGCCTGATAACAAGCCATTCGTTTGATTCAGGTGTGTCGGAACAAGGATGCATCTAAAAGCTGCAGGACAGTAGCTCTCGAGGACTGGGATTGGGCACCCCTGCTATAGGGTATTGGCAGCATTACTGAAACCGAGAGATGTGCCATGTCCAATAGTGCATGAGCAGTATCTAAATGTAGAACTGAGTTACAGATCATTGGAGTTTTATCTAATAGTGTCTTGGTCTTGGGATAAAAGAAACATTGTAATTCGCTTGTAGAGTAATCCCTTGTCTTACTGCTTCTTTAGAGTATAAGACGTCCTTGAGTCCCAAGTAAATATCAGGAAAAGATTATCAGTTATCTCTTGCTACACCTGTAACAAAGTACCTGCTCATTTCAAGCATGCAGGGCTTAATTCACAATCAAACAGCAATGAGAGGCAAACGCAAGGACAAGATATTCTTCTGCCAATCAACTCCCAGCTTCAACTGTTTGTTTAGAATCAAAGTCACCTTTCCAGATGCTCGAATGCCAGCTCCTCTGTTATGTCTCACCTCCCCCACCCTTAAAACACACACACGCTGCCTCCACACAAATACATGCAAAGACGTGTATGATACTATGCAAAGACGTGTATGATACTACGCACACAATCATTTCAGTATGAGGAACCTTCTGTCAGTTTCCACTTGTCAAAAGGTAATTCCTAGTAAAGCACTAGCACTAGCACATACATACTCATACATCTTGCTTGCTACAGTTGTTTGGAGTTGCATACAGGGTCACTGATAAACACAAAGTCCTTTACCCAGCCAGCTTACGATAGCCCCACCACCAACTCTACACTCCCACAACCCGTGTCACCTCGCCTGTCTTGTGCCACATCTGCTTAGTTCTGAGAGTACTTTGTTTCAAATCTAACATTGACTAACATTAGACACAAACCATGTCTTGCAGCTTTGTATTACAGCTTGGGTGTGTGAAGTGAGAACAGGACTCACTTCCTCGATATACTGGCCACAGAAAGCTTTCAATAGAGCTCAGGGAAACGACACCACAAACGCAGTGTATTACGGGATCGTTGTTCATTTAAGCCAAAGTTGATAATGGAATATATAGTGAAAAAGGCTGCTTTTGGGTTCGTGAAAATTAAATTGTGGCCATTAGAAACTCAACACAATGGTTAGCTGTCATGTCGTAAAATGACACTGTACTGTACATATGACTGAAATAAGATTTCAGAACCAATAATGCATCGCTTGGGTAGCAGTTGGAAGGAGGAAAAACATCAACTTACACAACATTTAAAAAATATGTTTGTGTTATTGGCATTGATATAGTGGTAAGTTATAATTATAATACATGTAACTGTTATAATTTATGTAAAGCTATGTTGCACACCTTAGGAATGGTTATCTTTACTTTCAGGAATGACAGCGTAGCTAGAATCAAAGAAAATCTTCATGCTTTTGTATTTTACAAAGTTGCTCAAATGTGAGAATGTGATCCTTACTGAGTACCATCATTACACCTCAGACACGCAGAACTCACTGTGGTATCTGTGGAGAGGAGAGAGACTACAAGTTCCTGCACCTGCTGCTGCTCTAAAACACAGAGCACTGTAATGAAATATCGTGCCATAATAAATGAAATAAAACTACTTTAGGTCCGAATGACTTTTATTTTTAAGATTCACAGTGCAGTTGAGTGCAGCTATAGGATAGAACAAGTATTTCTTTGCTATTAGAATGAAATATAAAATACCAAGTAAAACTTTGTTTTTAAGTGCATATGCAGTAGTAGTGCAGTGTTTTTATACTTTAGTGCGTTTTCCTCCTTATTACCTCTTGTGACATATATGTTCTGGTTTTGCTTGAACAACATGGTGACCAGACTGGGGGAAGGATGCTTAAATGTGCAATCAGACATTTTTTTTAGGTTGTATTTATAATATACATTAATTAGTGCGTAATTACATCTTCCAGCAAAATTGAAGCATTGTCAAACTTAGAATTACAACATTAAAAATAAACAGGAGCAGCCACTGGTTTGTGGAAGCTGGTATATTGCTCCGCCGTCTTGAATACAGTGGCCAAAATAAGCATTCTGCATGAGCGTGTTTTACCCATGTAGCATTATATATAGAGGGCCTTACAAGTTAATTTTAATTTCAAGATCACAAATGCCTCTTTTTAGCTTTTTATGACCATATTACATTTGTACATGTATTTGTACATCTTTCTCATCTTCCTCTTCATGCTTTCTCGCCTCATTCATTTTCACCTCATTCTCTTCCTCCTCACCTCAAGTCTCAGCTCCTAAACTGAAGTCAGGGTTCTAACACAAGAAAACATCAACAAGCATAAACATAAGCTTATTGAGTCAATATTATCACAATTTTTTATTGTCGGCAAGTTAGAAATGCGACCTTTCCGTCTCCAGACAGCTGACAATGAGCTGGCTATGCAGCAACAACAGCTGGTTAGAAGCTAACATTGTGTCATCAAATGTTGGGCTCAAGGGGCCTAAAAATCACACTTTTCCTTTGATAAACAGTGTCATTACATTCTCACATTGTATGAGAGTTTATTCGCAAAGTATCCGAGTCTAACAATGGTAGAGCCGCTTCAAAGAAAGTTAACTCCTGCTAACAGCTGCTACCAGCTGAGAAAAACAGCAGCGCTTAATGAAAGAAAAGTTCAGGACAACCTCAACAACTCACCTCAGTATTGCTGTCATCAGACATGTGTGAGCTTCACTGATACACTGACTTTTATCAGACTCCTTTCAAAACGTTTTACAGCCTCCTCCAGTGTAAATAGACATGGAAACATATTAATAGCTGAGCTAAACAGCAGACTGACTGAAATAGAGACAAATGGGGGCCACAGTTTAGGATTATGCACTTGATTTGGGAGGTGGTAGGTAAAGAAGCTGGGGTGTGCTGGGGCTGTGCCTCACTTAGTAATCAACCATGGGAGTGAGTGGTCATGCAAAGTGTCCCATCCATCTGGACAATGAAAATCTTTGCCTGATAATCAAATATACTCACATGGCACTAAAACACTTTTTGCGTCATATACAAACATTTGAGGCTATCTTGACAGATATCGCACATAGCCTCAGAGTTTACTTTGGTGTCTACTTGGTTCCACATACCCAAAACTATCGACTATGGATTAATATGGCATTACTGGTAATAAATATAGAACAGAATCAAAATTTTGCCGTTAAACTCATCGGACAAGGTCTCATAAAAGTTATTCAGACTGTGGCTGCTGGCTTTTTGCATATTTCTCATAAACCTGGAACCGCCATAAAGATTCTCCACAGAGATACCATTTTCCAGTGGAAAGCTTGGGCTGTTTGTGTGTGAAATCGCAGAACCTTCTGGCACACGTTCAGCTAACCAGTGAGCAAGGACTGCAGTTGACATCCTGAGGGTCCTGGATACTCTGGTCCCCCTCTGAGCATGTCAACAGTCTGATTAATACATGTGGCAGATCAGAGAGAGAATGTATAAAGGGATGCGAATCTTTGCACTGCCTCCTTCTGTGCTGAATGCCCACATACCAGACATTAATCATGAAGGAAAAGAATTGTTTTCTCTCCACAGCACAGCACAAAAATAAAACTTCATCTGCGTCTAGGGCGAAAGGAGGGGTAATGTTGCGTGACATTCTCTTCATATCATGCAGCTAGAGGTCACCTCCCGGCACCGAGAGAAGAGAGAAAGGGAGAAAAAAAAACCAGAGCTCTCCATCTCTCACCTGCTCGCCCACTGTGCATGCATTCATCAATTCTCTCTCTGCTCCTGTCCTTCCATCTATCTAGCCTTGTGTGATACACACACAGCAACAGTGTACCCATAACACATACTGCTATCTTTGTAATCTGCTCAAACTGACTCCAGTGCCGATATGGACTGTCCAACAACATCCTCCACGACAGGGGTGGGTTTTCCAAAGGGGGCCACATGAAAAATCTAGACTTAGGTGGAAGGCCCCAACAGCTTGGGGCCTAAGCTGGACTTAATTCTGCTCAGTATTAATGTTTATCTCTTTATAAACTGCTACTCGCAAGACTAGATGTAGATTAGGTTATAAAAGTGTGAAATAGGCACTGTCTGTGAATCAGTTCTCTTGCCCTGATGTAGTTATCTATTTTAGTTACAACATCCAAAATATGATTAATTTTTTAGGAATGACTTTAACAACACCTCATGGTGTATGATATAATTCAAAAATACTAATTTCACTTCTGGGTTCACTGTAGTCACTTTGTCTTGGTTCTGCTTCAAAAATGTATCAGTTTTGCACAGCCAATGGTTGTAAAACCTACTAGTTTGTACCATTTCAACCCAAGCCTTTCCGAACATGAACCTAACTATGTGAATAAATCACTCCCCCCTCATAGTCCTTTTTATTGCTGCCAGCTTCTCCATAATCTTAAACTCTTCCCTCAACCCATATACAAAGATGAGAAACTGGGTTGTGTCGTCGAGGTCACAGCTCTCCTCCAGAGCCAAGGATAGAAAGACAAAATTGCTCGTTTTAAAGCTGAAACTCCCACAATATCCTAGTTCCATCTTGTAATGTTTTACTTCATACTTCAGGAAATAAATGCTTGGAATTTCTTGTTAAAAACTCTACATTCTGCATCAAGCTTTTCATTTTTATTTATTTATTTTTTTAAATGTGAGTTAGCTAACTTATAACACTAACTTATATAAATTTAACTGTGGCCTTCAAAATAAAAGCAACAAAAATCTCAAAAAACAACAAACCTTTCTCCATTAGGGCGTTTGTCAAAGGGTGTTCACGGCTGAAATGGGACAAACTGCATGATATACACTTATTTATGCTTGAATCCCAATTTCCCATTGACCTCACATGGCTGGATGGAGACAACAAATGGGGTGAATGTACAATGCCCAGGTCTGCTTCATGACTTTTATAAAGAAACAAATGTGAGTCATAAAGCTTCCTGAACATTCAAATAGCCACCATGCCTTCCTGCTGGTGTAAATGCTCTGGAGTTAGCAGAACAAATGTTTTGCAAGTTAAAATGACACTATGTAATTAATATATTTGCTGAAGGACTAATGTGACAAGGACCTTATTAAAAAGGTATGTCATTTTTCAGAACAATTAATAGATATTGTGTTTAACATTTCAACAGAAAATCGGTGCCATTAAAATCCATTCCCAAAATTATTTGTGCGGGTGGACTTGATTTATGAACCATCCTGTTAGTGTGTGTGTGTGTGTTGGAACAACAGTTACATTTACGCAAATGCAATGAGTCATAATGGAGTGACAGGATACAATACATTTACAGTCTCTACATCATAACTTGTGAATCATCTGCATACTTTGAGCCTGTCTGACTCATTGACATCACCGAATAAAAATAGTGATGGATTCCCACCTCTGTCTGTAAAAGGAATTATCTCCTGAGAATAATGTGAGGCCAAATAAGAAAGGCTACAAAGGCAGATAAATTCAAGTTTTATAAGTATAAAAACAAGAACAAAAAGTTGCAAACATTCCTATTGATGATATAACTATAGTCCATCCATTATCTACCACTTAAAGGCTTCTGCCAGAATCCAGCATCAATCTTGTTTATTACTGTTCAATAGCACTGACCTTTTGATGACCAAAGTACGGCTTACGGACAAAAACCTCCACCTGTGAGTGAATTGCAATCAATACCGGGGCAGCATTATGTTTCTATGCACTGTATGAAAAACCACAGCGCAAGTCCAGACAGGAAAATGGGGACTATGAAAGCAGGGAGGAACCTGACAAAGTAGGACAAATGACTGACAGGTAGACTTGACAGGGGTAACTCTCAACCGGGGGAACCAATTCAACTCAAATGTAATGCAGGTAGTAGCACCTGTGCATAAAGCAGATGCCAATCATTGAAAAACACAGTGTCTTTATCTAGCTCTCAATAATGGAAAGGTAAAAAGATTGAAATTTAAAAAACAAAGTACAAAAACAGCACTCAGTCACTGGCTGCTGTGCAGGGAATGTTTAAAATACAGACAGACACAGACACTGAGACAAGTGGGCAGGGGAAGGTCAAGCACATTCATCTGCATCTGAGAAATGGTGTACAGGTGGAACCCGGTTGTTTGGCAGTGCCATGGTGTAGTCCCTCTAATTCCTCAAATGCCAAATGACTTTTGCCACTCGCCCGAATCTGTCGTGATGTAATTTGTCTTCGACATCACGGCAATGTGTTTGTTTTGGTAACTATAAATCAAGCAGTCCTGTAATCTGATCATTACAAGACCCATCAGGACTAAAAATACAAACCAACTGTGCAGAGCCTCTAACACTACAACAGTACTTTGCCTCTGTAGGATTTTGTTTCATGGTGTCAGTTAGTTGTAATCTAACCTGCTTTGTGGGTAAACCTAGCCCTCTATGAAAGCTGAAAAGGGCAGGACACCATGTGCAGTGGACAGCCATTATCCCGAAAGATAAATATGCAGATAGCGCTGCACTAACTGAGGAGAGTTCCAAGGTTTCAGGACACAAGATACACGAGTTTAATTGAAAACATTTCAAGGAGCCCAAATTACTTTGGAGAGGCAAATTAAGTGTGAATTCTCAGTATTTAGGAGAAGTGCTCGATGCCAGTTTCAATTTATTTGGCTAAGGGGCCATTTAGTCCTCCAGCATAAACAAATAAGCAGATGAAATGTCATGTTTCTCCCTGTTATATTTTTCACCGAGACAGTCTATCCTTGTGTAGAGTTTAAAATTGGAGATTGTGTGGAAACAATCCATTTTTAAATTCCCTGCCAGACTGAGCCTCTTAGCCCACCCACATTCCCTGCCATTGGCGGTCAATAATCTGCCCAATGAGGAAACATTAGCTGTCATGTGAAAGACGAAGAGGAGGAGGTGGATAGGGTGAAGCTTGTAGAGGATGGGCGACTGAGTGATTTGCCTTACATACAGGCCATGAGATAAGCCTCTTGGTTTCCCCCTTGGCAGATAAAGGCCCCCACATTACAGTTATCACCGCAGACAGATTATAGACTCCACTCTCTCTGTAAGTACAGGATGACGGTGAATAGGCCTTCACTGTGCCACTACCATTATGAATGCTCCACTTGCACTGTTCTCCACTGCAATCAATCAAGTTTACAGCCAATTCGAGTTATTGCTTTCACTTGAATCTCTCTGAGTATTGACCTGGACTTTTCCTTCATCACACGAGGGAACAAGCACTCACCTAATCTGCACATCATACAATCAGATGACTGGAAATGTACCATATGCTACAATATGTGATCTTCTATGTTGTTCTGATTCAACCCCACATTGGAAACGATGAAACAAACACACAAAATAATTGCAAACTATTTGGCAAGAGACACAAACAGTTGATAGTCTTGTAGTTCTAGTCGCGTTCAGTAGTGTGGTCAGAGATCAAAGGGACACGTATCAATCCACATTTCACATATGTCAAGTGGACTGAAAAGGTTTAAGGCTCTGTTGCCCAGAAGCTGAGTTTGGCTTTGGTTAGCCCCAAATGGGATAGTCACCTGGGCGCACTTCTGAATAACCTATTTCTACACTGAAATGACTGATGAGGTGGGATAACGTAGCAGCAGCACAGAGTAGAGAGTGGAGCAGAGTGCAAAGTAGCAGGGGTTCGCCTATCTCTGGTTCTGCTCCAGTAGCGCCTTGGTTCATTTCTACAGCTCCCCAAAGACCCTGGGGAGGAGATTTAAGTGTGTCAAGGCTCTGTGTGCAAGGAGATGAGTTAGGGTTTCAAACACACACTACCAAGACTCTATCTCTGTCTGTAGTTCTCTCTCTCCTTCCCTTTCCAACCTGAGTTGCCTTCCCTGCTGTGCAAGCTCTCCTTCTTTTCCATACTCTATTAATCTCCACTCTTCACCATTCTTTCTCATTTCCACCAGATACCTCATCTTCCCCTCCCTCCTTTTCCGATATGGATGCTCCATGCAGGGATGACTTGTGGGTACATTAGAGGTAGTGGCAGGGGAGGATGATGGTGATTGATGTTACGTCTGTCAGTCATCACAGCCCTGACACAGATATGTCAGGTGGAGACACTGAAATCTTTGAAGTTCACTTGAACTCTGCAAAGTTACTTTCTGCAGGCAGAACATGTGTGGGTGTGCGCATATGTGTACATGTGGATATTTGCGATACAGGGTATGCACACACGCAGCAGGAGGTTTCTTTTTGACAAACATCTTCGGTAAATCTTTATTTTCACATCCTGACATATTACTGCAGTCATAATACATGCTTCCGCTTAAGCGTCACATCACATTTTGCTGAACCTCTTTAACAACGCAATTGAGTTTACAAAATGCATAAATAATTACAAACATTTGTGGTCCTGAAGGACTGCATGAAATGAATTGGTATAAAATAAGTGTAGCCAGTACACCGTCCAGTCCCATGAGTTATGTCTTCAGATAATAAGATGGAAAAAATGAGAGCTGACAATAAAAGCCTCCTTTTTGACAACCTGCTTGCTGTGAGTGCTCTCAGTCAAGGAAACTGGATTTAAATATTTGAAGGCAACATAACAATAAAAAGCTTTTTTAAATATAATAAAATGTCAGATGAAGCCAAGCAGCAGACCCACAGAGAAAAGCTAGCTCTATAGATAAATGTTAAATGACCCATACAGTGTTCTCTGCATGGGAAGAAATGAGACAATGAGCCACATTTATATAGCTGCAAAGCTCACGAAAGTATCTTCATCTGTCTCCTAGAGCTTGTTCAGGTTAGGTAGAGCAGCAGAGGTGAGGGTTTTCCAAAGTGTCTTTCATGCATAATATAAGCCACTTTGTTTATTAATGCTCAGCACTCCCACTAGAGACTGAAATACTTGGCGTGGACCCCACGTTGTCTGCTTTAATATTTGAAAGATAAATAATTAAAGTGGGCTTACATCAGTGCACCCTCTGCAGGTCTGGTTCCCTTATCTTTGCTGTCTATAAAGTTAAGGCGTTGCCCCTGACCATGACCAACTCCCAGTGATGCATCTATAGTGCTTTCATAAGTAAATCTTTGACATACATTAAAGTAACCTTTTAACCCCCAGCCCCCCAAATGACTGCTGCTCTTGATTTGCTTTTTTTTCTTTTTTCTTTTTTTACAAAAAAGAGACTTGTTGTTTCCATGTCCAACATACTGTACATATACACAAATGAGGCACTAAGCAAGGATTGGGTGGGCATATGGTTGTGGTAGAAAGCCAGTCAATGTACCTGGAAGCGAGACTAGAAAACCAATAGAAAATCTGGGCAGTATCATGTTTCCCACTTAAAAAGGAGTATAATTAGGGTATTTCCTTCGTTAAAGGTATTTTGAAAAATAACTGAAGTAGCAGATGTATCAATACAGTAGACTAGTTGATTTTTCTTCAGGTGTAAAATGTCATGTTTCCTTTTTAACTTTTTATTTGGACACTAATTACATAATTCTATTCAGGTTTAACAAAAGTCAAATTCTACCTTAAAATGTGTCACAGCTGTCATGAAAAGGCAGTTAACTCTTCTTGAATGTCTGCTCTCACAAGCTCTGACTAATTACCTATCAGTGCTCATTAGCATCTTACATTTAAAATAACGGGGTGTGCCACTCTGGCATATATAGCTAAAACGATACGGTAACAATTTCACTAGACTTATTTGAGCCTGGAAAAAAAAAACTTCAAATACCCTGAAAAGTAATTAAGTCAGCCAGGCAAAGACAAATGTTTAGACATCAGCCAGCACATGCATGGAAGCCTAAAATGA
>VUQG01004386.1:25803-47312 GCA_015106755.1 Etia nguti
CTAGTCCTGAGGAAACATTCTTGCCATTATGCACCTAATTAATTAGACCTCAAACACCGCTTGATGTTAAGAAGCTAATATGACACAAGTACAAAGTGAAAGGGGATTTCCTTTTTTTAAGAAAAACACATTCATAGTGACTATGTATGTGTACACTGTTAATGCACACATAGATGAAAAGGATGCAAGCAGTAACGACACCCAAAGAGGAAGTAGATAGAAAGGCTTGCATTTTTCCATTAGGTGAGGTCAGGAAAGTAGGACAAGTTGAATCTCTTTGCTGGAGCGAGTGGGGGGAGGAGGAGGGGTTGCAAAAACACAAAAAGCAAGTCATCAATTTTTAACTCCAGTCTCCTGTTTGTGCTATTCAGTAGCTTTCTCCCATACTGAGGCTCCGTGTTAGCCGCTTATGTAAGTGCACTGCTGGGAAACTTCCTCCAGACTGAGCCACAATGTTGGCCGCTTATGTAAGTGCACTGCTGGATACAGCAAACTGGGAAATAAATATATCTCACTGGGCTCCAACTGGGCACACTTAAAAAGCAGTTTGTTATTAGTGCTTCGACCTGTAAGCTATCATGTTCCAAATTACCTTTGTGAAAACACTGGCTAATCAATTTGTACTTGGATAACTTTAAGCGTACTCTCAAACTGTTCAAATGGATAACACGTGATTTCCGCATATACTGAAAGACTCCTTTCACAATTTAGCGGTTTGCTTGTGATGACTTTCAAGTGAAACTTGGTGTATTTTCTAATCTGCTGCCACTATTACTAGTACAACATTGTCTTGTGCGCCAAAGAACTGACAAAACCATTACAAAAATGATGAATGTGAGCTAGTTTCCAGTTTCAAAGAGATTTTGAGGTACAATGCTGGTATCAAGCCACTTTTGCCTTTGACAGAAAAATAGTGGCAAGGTTTCTTGTCAGTAAAATGTAACATTTTCACAATCAAACCTTGATAATTACGAGTTGTCATTTCATGTGTTATGCTCTCCAGAGCACTATCCAGATGAACTGTTCTGCTTTCATATTTAGTTATCCTCTCAGAAAGATGCTCGAGATCCTGAAAGCACGCTCTTAACCAGGTACCATTATCTCTGAGTAACACACGTGTAAGGAAAAAAAGGTTCTTTGATATGTAACGCATTATTTATTTATTCATTTATTTGAGAATCTTTGTACTTGTCTTGGTGTTTTGGCTTATAAAAAAAAAATGTCTTGACGCTGGTAGGCACCAAAGCATTATTTATTTATTTATTTTTAAATGATGCCATTTTACTATTTATTTGTGAAAATACAAGTTATTAGTATTGTATAATTTCATTAGGTATTGCAAAGGTGAAACACAAAAGAGTCAAGATTTGCTTTTCATGTGTCTTGTTGTTTGCACTTTGGTCAGAGTGTAGAGAAACCATGCAGTGCCTCTCAAGCCAGAAATAATTAGAAACGCAACAAATTTTAAATTGTAGAATACTAATTAATAACCCATTCACTACTACTACTACTACACCACACCTTTTTCCTGCTCCCAGCAGTGTCACTTGACCCAAATGACCCATTAGCCCTAACGGTTTATAACGCAGCCACAGAACTGTAGCATTTAGGGCCGGAAAAGACAGTAACATGGGCCAGCAGCCAATTTGTGGCTGGTAATGTGATTCATACTGTTTATTTACTTACTTTAATATGCTGCTCTCAGGGAGGTTTTGTAATTAAAATCTATTGGTTTCCCACCAACCCAGCATCAATTATCCTGTCGGTAATCAGATGCATACATTTACCCAACAATGCCTTCAAAGTAAGCCACAAAAAATGAGTGTAATGGAGAATGAGAGGAAAATATTAAGCCATCTATACAGCTGATGGATACATTAGAGCACAGAGTTATGAGCAAAGGAATCCACTAATAGCATTGTGGCTTCAATAGCTTTGAAAACTAAGAATATCTACTTAAACGCTGCTCTATGGTGTAAGATATCAAGGTAACAGGAACTGAAAAGGATAATAACACAGAGGGTTAAACCATTGACATTAATACAAAACGGTAAAGACAAGGGTTATATAAAATGAATCAATCAGGTTGAAAGACACAGGAAGGGAAAAAAAGCTGGAATTGTTTGGTAATTAGAGGGTAGATATTAAAGAAAAATGTGTGTTGGGAGAACGAGAAGCTACAGGTAGAGAGAAGAGAGGAAAGATAACTAACCAAGAGGGGTGTCTCCTGTTTCGCTTGGATGGAGGAGCAGGTTGCACACATCTTAATCATGTGAAATGATAGATCCTCAAGAGGAGTCATAGGGAGACAGCAAGGAGATGAGGATAAAATATAAATCACTCGCTCACCCCGCCCCTCTTCCTTTCCGCAGCGTCGTAAAGAAACCTTTTTTTCAAAGATTTCATTAATGAGCATACACTCAATGACATTGTCTGCCAATCTTATGCTAGTTCTCGCTGTCCTAGTTAATTGGATGTTTGGTAATTACAAAGATTTGATATCTATCAGTTGGCTGGGATGTTGAATATTTAATAGAGCAGGTATGGCTTGCCCCCCAGGGTGCTGTAACACTGTCTCCTCCGCTGAATCAGCTTTATTTCCACCCACAGTCAAAATCATTCACTATGGTGACAACACAGGGACAGATGAGGCTTGATTCACCCTGTGGTAAGACCATGGTGGATGCTCCAAACAAACTCCTTCTTTAATTTTTAAACAGGTAATCATGCATAGATCTCTACACGGCCATCAACAGAAGGTTGTGGCACCACTTATCTGTTTGTTCTCCTTTTTTTTTTATTAGTATTTCATTTCTTCTGTTTACTTAATTTGTAAGTAAACAAAATCATAAATTGGATTTTCTGTAAAGTGAAGTAGTGTCCACATAATATGAGGAGATAAAGTAAGGGGTTTACAGGCTCTAAATTTTATTTTGGTATCACTAATGCTGGAGTTTTGATGTCAGACAAGCAAACATGATTACATTTCCTTTTTAATCCAGGTCAGAACTTTACATCCACTCATCATGGGCATTAATGTCATGGTTAATGACTTAAAAAAACAAACAAGAACTGGCCACACAAGTTTAAATTTATTTTTGGATAAATAAATTCCAACTTGTGCACCCATGTTGGAAGTTGGACCCTCTGACCCCAACTGTACATCAAGGTTGTATGTAACCTTTGTGATACTGTTAAAATCTTGTTGGCTTATAACATAAAATACCATAAAATAAAAGTTAAAGAGTTAAGCACCCTTACCCTGACACTTGCCAATTTGACTTCATTTCTGTTCGGCAATGAACTAAATTACATTCTGTTCCACCTCGACTGCACCATCAGAGAAATGCAGGCTAAGAATGTTGCTGGTAGCCTGGCAAGCTTTCTCCATCTCTCTCTCACCTCTACATATCGTCCCTCCACTGCTTTCTTCTTCTCCCTCCAGTCATCCATCCATCTCTGCCGCCTAACACTGTGTGTTGAGTCAGCTGTCACTGTCTGTCCCTCCAGCTGTGGACCCAGCTGTCTGGGCCAGATGGGCTCATCTCCATCTCATCCTCCCGCATCCATGATGTCTATGAGGAGCCTCCTAACCTCAAGCTATGGACAACTGGGCCTGGAGTGTATTAGACCCACTGAGCCAAAACTATATGAAAAACAGAGGCTTCTAGTGCATTCTAGCAGACAAACAAGGCGTTAGTGCGACTCAGTCGTTGTGACAAAGCTCCTAGATGCAATAGCTCTTTATTATTATTATTATCACTAGCAGCATAACAATCATTTTTTTGGTGATTACTCTTTCCCTTGTAAGAACTTCAGTGGGTGATTTACAGCTTTTTGGGGGACCTAAAAAGGATGCTTTTCTGCATGCCATTGTAAAGGTAATAATTAGGGTACATGCTGAAAGATTGGTGGGGAGGGAGAGTGCCTAGTAAAGCTATTTCAGAATAATACTGGCTTGCAGTAATCTCTTGCACACAGGGAGAAATTTTGACAAGGATTTAAGGATTTTAAATACAATTTCTATACGCAATGAAGGTCCAACAATAGCATTGGAGGAAGAGGGAAACTGAGCATGGTGCAATAGGAAAAGTCAGGAGACGAGAGAGGAGAAAGAGACTGTGAATGAGAAAAAGAAAGATCTTACTGGGGAGCCAGATTGCAGAGCTCTAGGGTAGGAGACACCCCAGTGTTTAAGATGCCTGCTGAATCACATCTAATTTATCTAAAGCCTACACGAAGAGGAAAAGCAGTTAAAGTGAGCCTGCGCACGTGAAACAGGGAGGGCAAAAAAGAGCTCAACAGAGAGACAGACGGGGTACACTGTACAGCAACTTATTTAAGACATAAGCCGTTCTTTATGCTCCGTTAGTGTCTAAGTTCGATAAATGGAAGTGCCTATCGATTTAAACTCGAGATAGAGAGCGCAGCGTCCTTGCTGTTATCACTAAGATTAACACAGAACAACAATGAGAAATCTGCAGGGAACAGATTGGGGAGAGAATTCCCCTGGTCTCATCCTGCGCATAAGAGATACACGGCTCTAGCAGCAATTTCAACTACTGCTGATAGGAGCCTACATAGTTTGTAACACACCAATTGATGCTGATGTACAAATATAATAAGAAAAGCCACCAGCTTTGTGCGTTGTATTGCACACACATGGGCTCAGGTTTCCACACATAAGTGTAAGTGAGCTTGACAACATTTTCTATGAGGATTTGCTAAGCTAAGAGTATCACCGTGAAAAACCAGTGACTGCAGTAAAGGTCTCAAAGTTTAAATTTCTCAAAGAAAGTACACTTGCTTTTAATACTGCAAGCTGATTTGGATATCTGACTAAACTCACCAAAGTAAAGTTAAACGTAACAGTGCCATGACAGGCTGTAAATAACACCAACTAGTGTATCACCACAGGAACCATGTATACATAAATGACTCATAAAATGGTGCCTTCTGGAAGAAGGTATCTGTATATATATAAAAAAAAAATAATCTACAAAAACATGTATTTTTATAATTAATTGCAGCACAAGAATAGTAAGGACACAGATAACAGAAAGACCTGCTGTAACACATTACACATGAAACTAATGCAAGCACAAAACTTGCCTGATATCCTCTGTTTGGATAGAATAACTTCAGCTGTGTGATTATCTACACTACCTTTTGATGTATCATCTAAATTGCATTGATTAAATGTTCTGGAGTTATCCACACAGGCTACGACCAACCAAGATAGGAAAGGATCCAATATGAGAAAGACTCTGCATTACTTAATTAAAAATTCTGCACCAAGACATGATCTCAGTCTGAGGTCCTAAAACGTGTTAACTCACCTGGGATAAGTCCTGTTAAGCTTCAATTCTTCATTAACATAATGTGCGAAAATGTGAGTGTGAATGTGTGAGTTAAGGTTTTTTAAGGTTTCTCTGTACTGTACTGTAGTCTGTACTTTTGTTGTCCCCAAGTACCAGAGACAGGATGGCTTTTTGGAGTTCATTCATTCATTTGGTGGGGCCTGGTGGAGCTGTTGGGCAAATGCAGACGTGCCTTCTGTTTGGCAACATTTGCTTTTGCCTTTACAAAAGCCCTCAAGGACAGTCTTGGTCCTCATTGATTGCAGAGACAGCGTGTTCTTATGTGGAGGGTTGATGTGGGGGGGGGGTACATGAAATTGTGTGTAACATTATAGCCTCAACATTTGATGACCATACTTTCTCTTTGTGCCCGTCTATCCTCTTTAATATGTTTTTTTCAAACTAAATGTTTCAAGAGTCTCCTGAACAAATCTTTCCATACGGGCCACACTGAATCATTTCCATAAGAATGAAAATTGCATATGCCAAACAGTAAATACATTTAGCTAGTGAAACAGGGAGTAGCCCAGTGAAACAGAGTACTGGTCGATCCTTTGGCCAGTCTGTCTCAATTTTTCATCGATATTTAGACTTGTGATTTAAGGCCTCTCCCCGAACACCAGCTCCCATCTGAGTTCTTTTTTTTTCACTCAAGTCTTTATCATTTTCTCTCTCTGGGAGGTAGTTTGGTCATAATCCCGCTTCAGATATTTGCTCCTTCTTGTGTTAAACCTTATCTGATGGAGAAACCCTTGAAATAAACACTTTCTACTGATTTTTCCTCAGTGAAAAATGTTTCTTCCCAGTCCTTTTTGTGCAGTTTCACTTCTTACTGTGAAAGAACATTAAAAAAAAAAAAAAAAGCCGAAAATATCCTTTTTAGGGCATGTCTTGTGTGAATTTTGCATAGGTTGAGACAGATTGTGAATGTGAGTGTGTGTGTATTGTGCAGTGAGTGCAGCCAAAGTGCATAGCCTTTGCTGCTGTATAGCTGACTGGAATCAGGATTTCAGAGTTAATGGACAGGGTGACGGCTGCCTCCTCGATGTGTCAGCCTTCGTTACACGCTCTGCACACAGAAGCCACCGCTGCTGCTGTCCGCAACAGCGCAACACGGCAACCGAATACATATTTAAAAAGCAATATACAAAAGGAAAACCGTTTGTTTTGCAGAGTCTTGGGTTTAAACATTCAGAGTTATTGTATCTGATAAGTCTGATTCCCTTTTCCTCTTTCTTTGTTTTCAATTATTAAAACAAGTAAATGTCACACATTATGTTTTTAATTTGAAAAAGTCATCCTGTACTGCCCATGTGAAATTAAACCGAATCATGATTTGTGTTTGTATATGTGTGTGTGTGTTTTATTTATTGCACAGTTACGATCATACCAAGTTGTTTTATATTCAGTGTCCAGTTTTTTAAATTGTGTTCTTACCAATTATTTTATAAGTGGGTAGGTGGCTTATTGATCATCTCTGTGTTTGCACATCTTGTGCTGGAATTCACCAGATTGGTGAATACTGGTTGCATTGATTGTTGGGTTGGCTGTGGCTCCGGAGGCAGAGGTGGTCATGTACTAATTGAAGGGTTGGCGTTTTGATGCCCAGCTGCTCCAGTCTGCATGCTATAGTATCTTTGGGCAAATACTGAACCCAAAATTGTTCCCAATGTGTTCATCGGATTGTGGAACTTAGAAAGCACTTAGAAAAAAGCGCTTGTGTTAATGAGGGAGTGCAACAAGTTGACATGACAGTATAAAAGCACTATATAAGAACCAATCTTTTTACTATTAATTTGAGAATGTATAATTGTGTAAAGTAACTGAACGACTGTAGAATAGGAAGCTAATTCAATTAAATTCAATTCAATTTTATTTATATTCGCCAAATCACAACAACAGTCGCCTCAAGGCGCTTTATATTGTACAGTAGATCGTACAATAATAGATACAGAGAAAAATCCAACAATCATATGACCCCCTATGAGCAAGTGCTTTGGCGACAGTGGGAAGGAAAAACTCCCTTTTAACAGGAAGAAACCTCCGGCAGAACCAGGCTCACGTTGGAGCGGCCATCTGCTGCGACCGGTTGGGGTGAGAGAAGGAAAACAGGATAAAGACGAGCTAAAAAGATCAGGCCACTGCATGATGTTTTTACCACAACTCCACTGTGTGACAGAGAGAGAAAACAGAGAGTAGGAGAGAAGAGGAAAAATATGGACACTTTCAGAGAGGGATCCAGGAATGTCCTTGATGTTTCCACACCTCTCTGCCACTCATCATTCCATTCTCCCTGTTATCTACCTCACTGACAACAACTTCAGCTCAAAAGAGGAAATTAACCACCAAAGTGCAGCCCTCCTATCGTGGCTACACGAGGACTCATTAGGGATGAAGCTAAAAGAGACGAGTTTCAGAACTTATCTGCAGAGATGCAGAAGTGCCGGGGGGAAAAGTGAACAGGTCGAGGTTATCAATAGGCGGGTTTAAATGAGAAAATTATTTCTCATCATTGCACTGACTGTTACTGCCGTTCAGAATTCTATAAAGTGCTGTCCTGTACATTTTACTAGCCAAATAATGGCTGAGTATTTTAATTAGGAAAGAGTTAACTGCTTAGCAAACTAAAGCAAAGTAAGACATTAAGATATCAGTGTAATTAACTGCTGAATTAATTGCGTTAAATATATTCTTCAAGTTAGACTTACATGTTTCCCTTTTTCTATCATCTTCGTGCATAGATATGAGCACAAACAAAGAGGCAGGAGGTGACACTGCCAACATAATAATTAGTCACAAAGCCTTTGCCTGTTTCTCCCACAGACTTAATGACCTACAGTGGCGGTACGGCAGGTTATTAAATGAAGTCATTTCAAGTCATCATGAAGAAAGACAGCAAAAGTAAGGGAAAAGAAATGTATCTAAGAAAACTAGAAAACATAGCAAAGCCATGCGGGTGTCTAACAGTCTCTAAGTCATGATGCTGAATACAATGGAAACAGTTATACTGGTGAAATGTTTGCCTTCAGTTACTCAAAGATACAGATACTACTGAGCACTGCCTAAACTGTCATAAAAGTGAAAGGAAAGCATACAGGATGCATCGGCACATCAGTTATTCGGCATTTACTACAAAATGTCACGATGAAAACATACGAAACTCTTGCTCTTATAGTGATCTGTGATCGACTCTGACTACATTTTTTCACCGGCAGAAATGTTAACACCATGGTGTTTCCTGATTTTGTGACAGAGTACTCTTATTTTATTGGGGAAGCATCATTAACCACTAAAAGAAATAAATGCGAGAGGGAAAAAAAAAAAGTCTTGACAAGCACTTCAGTGGCAAATGGAGCAAGTTGACATTTAGTCTGCTGGGTTGGAGTATCATGTGGAGGGAAATTACATGGTAGGAGCTGTCCAAGAAAAGGATCAGTCACTGAATAATCACACCAGAGAGCATTAGACATGTCCACACATCTTGAGCCAGCTACTAAAAACAAATATATTATCCCCAACTTGTGGGGTGTTTTCAATATTCAGTGTTATGGTAGCTATCGAAAGTCAATCAGTGAAAGCCAACTGGTGCTCTGGCCACAGGTTCATGTTCAAGGCTTTTTTTTTGGCACATATTGTGGTCCAATTGCACAGGAGAGTTACTGTACTTTACCAAAAAAATATAAAGTGTTCATATCGGTGGTATTCTCTAATAGTTGTGCCCTCTCTTATTACAATAGTGCCTGCCATAGTTCAAAGTGCTGAAGCTATTGACTTGGCCTTTCGATCTCAATCTCCATCTGTGAGATGCTCTGGGAGAAGAAGGCTGATACATGGTGCCCTGACCTTGAAAATTATTCAGTTCCTTTATTTGCTGTTTATTATGATGCAAATTAATACTTGTATTGTGTCTATTTCATATTTTAATACCTACTACTAACCTACTGTTACATTTTCATAGCACCAGAAAGGAAAACACAAATGTACTATACCGGTGAGTTGTTTTAAGGGTAAAGGGTCATGTATGTAGTTATGTATAAGTGTAAGTCTACTTTCACATTAACTGATACTGACAAATAGGCTCTTATGTTTGATTAAGGATGTACAGCTGTTTGGTTAGACTGGTCCAACGTTTGATATACAGTCCTGTAAAAAAGTATTTGCAGAGTACCGAGGTGAAAACCGCACAAAACACAAAGGCTCGATGCCAAAAAGCATCTTTTCTGTGGAATGATGAGATAAAAGCTGAAAATCTGGCATAAAACAAATACAACATTCTATAAAAAGCACATCATACCAGCAGTCAAACATGGTGGTGGTACTGCAACAGTCTAGGGTTGTTTTGCTGCTTCACAACCTGGACGACTGGCTGTAATGATGGAACTATGAATTGCGTTCTCCACCAGAAAGTCCTTAAGGCAAACGTCCAGCCATCAGTTTATGCTTAAGTGTACTTGGTTTATGAGTGGCCTAAGCAAGGCATATACTTAAATCTCATTGAGATGCCTTGGCATGAAAGCCCTCCAAGGTGGGTGAATTAAAACTATTCTGCAAAGAAGAGTGGGCCAAATTTCCTCCACAGTCATGGGAAAGACTTACTGCCAGTTATCACAAACACTCGATTGCAGTCCTTGCTGCTTAGGGAAGCACAGTCAGCTATTAAGTTTAGGAGGCAATTACTTCTTCACATAGGTCCAGGTAGGTTTGGATAGCTTTTTGCCCTTTATAAGTGAAATAATCATTTAAAAGCTGCAGATAACTCAAGTTATCTTTGTCTAATATTAAAATTTTAAACATGCAAGTTTGACAAATATGCAAGAAAATACGAAAACAGAAAACTGGCAAATACTTTTTCACAGCACTGTGAACCTACATGCTCTGGCTAAGTGATATGGAGATTTGTTTGTTGTAGATAAAGGGTCTTTGATATCATTATAAAAACAATGGGGGCCTAATGCACACAGCAAAACTGGAGTGGTCTGCCACTGAAAAATGATTAGGTCAGAGAATTGTAATGATTTTTATTGTCACTGACAGAAAGAATAAGGTCACAGATATTAGAGCAGGCTTTTGAGCCCGACTGGTTTAAAACACTGAATCCATTGAACATAATAATTAAGATATATAGATACAAAAACAACATCACTGATCAACATAATTCTAAGGAAAGTTGTTTGAATGTATTGGAAATATGCCACCTAAATCTATCTCACATCACATGCTATTTATATGATCCAGCATTACATATTCATGTCAGCACAGGCCAAGTAAACACATCGCATGAATGCACTCAATAATTCAGACCGAAAGAGGGCTGTGAGAGCACCTTCCAGGTGCAATCCATTTTTGAAGACAGTGTTAGACATTCAGGCTTGCTCTGATATTTTAGTTGTTTTTCTGATGATTTCTATTGTGATTTCCCTGAAACGTCTGCTGAACAGCTATAAAGTACAAATGAGCTCCTTACCACTTATCACCATATGGATTTGATAACAGACAAAAGCGATCCAAACAACTGGCTAAATAGAGACGGTTTGTTTAAAAAAAAAAAAAAGATTAAATTTACAAATAATTCTACAATATAAAAGATTATAGGGTTAAAAAAAAATGAAAGAAAACATGAAAAAAAACAACATTGCATCACTTGTTGCACCACCAGGTTAACCTATATGTCCTAAATTTTGCTTTATTTGGAGGCGAGTACTTCCTGTGCTATTAACATCAGGAATAAACTATGAGTTGCAGAATTCACTCATATATTCGTTACGCCAAATATATCTGAGCTACACATTTTTATGAATTAAAACACATATATTAACACAAAAATGATGAATCATTATTGCTGATATGTGTTGTTCCTTCTTTTTCTTTAGCCTGAACATTTTCACTTACGTCAGCACTTGGTGGTGTGGGCATTACACTCAGTTATTACCGATAATGTCATGACTTCTTCCCGTGCATAATAAATCTGATGTAGATACACTTGGCTCACTAACATGGATACTTTTTTCAGTTATTTACTGCACATGTCAGCGAGCAAAGCTGAGAGGATATAAATGTGTGCATCCACACAAGTGACGATAGCTGAGGACGGTTGGCTTTCAGTCTTCTTTCCACCATCAGGCTCTATAGCTGGCAGTCATAATGCCCTGCTGTGCTTATCAAATGCCAAGATGACAGATTTAATTAAAGACCCTTACACTTTTTATTCAGCTCGGCTCCATGTCTGGTCCCACTTACGCACTGCAGGGGTTTACAGGAATCACTCTGTGACAGGGTCTGATAAAGTCATTAGGCTTCCACGCTAATAATAGAAAATGGGCAGGGATGTCCTTTTGTTGGCCAAGAGATAGGCACCGCTGCAAGCATGTAACAGAGGAGGATGAATGCGTATGAAAATGAGAAAGGAACATGTAATGGAGGATTGCTAATCTAGGATGATTGGAAGAGCAGAGGGAATGGTAACATAAAAAAAGCACATAGGATTAATGGAACACAAAAACGCCCGAGTTGAAATTCAATCAGGGGCAGAAATGGACCTGTGCCTCAGTGGGGCTAGTTTGCGAGCGGGCATCAACTGTAGGTTACATAAATGAATCAGTGAATGCAATATTTAGAATCTGGACTGGGCTACAGCAGCCTCTTTGAGCCCTGCACTTTTTTTTTTAATGCTGCCGTAGCCCAAACACAGTCGGTCTTTTAAACTAAAAAGTGGGGCTGACATGATCAAATCCAGTCAGGGCTCACGGTCCTACAACCTTTCTACTTCGGTGGACAGGGGAATGCTGAATTTCAAATAACTTTGTTGAAATCATGTACTGAGTTTGTCTGGGACAGAGCGCTTTGGTGCATGCATGGATGCAACAGTGTGCATGAAAATCTCAACACATACACACATTTATTTCCCCCCTCTGTCTCCCTCGCTCAGATTCATTCCTTGTTCTTTGGTTCTCTCATCACTTTATTTTCACTCCCTTGGCCATGATTATAGTGAGCACATTTAAATAATTCAATTTGTAATGCCCAGCTACATAATCATATCCTTCCTTTTCTGCCTACTTTTCCACTGATGTTTTAATTCCCTGTGGGCAAATTTTTTCCCTTTGTCTCTTTCTTTTAGAAAGAGGCAGACTGCTTTAAAAATCCAGATAACTTTGAGTTGATGGAAGTTATTCTTTAGGCACTCTCCTCGCTTATATTAGTCGATGCTAACTTAATACTAGCCACTCCTCCCCTAGTTCTACTGTGAAAGGCTATCAATTACCTAAACCCACTTGCCACTACTGTCAGTTAAGTAGCCAATCAATGTCATACTAGACCTCACACTGTGATTCATGCTGAACTGCATTTTGCTCCGAAGGAAACCAACAGTCTCCTGGCTTTGTTCTGGTTAGTCTAGTTAGTCCATGTCTCATAGACCACATGACCACCCATGTTTGCTTTGGATTCTAGTGGTGCGTAAACTATGCAACAGATATCCTAAAAGTCTTATATTCATTTTAAATAGCAATGAACTCTGTTGGTTTTGGTTGTAATTCTAAATGTAATCCGGAATACATGATGATCCTTGTAATTTCCACATAACTTTGTGTAGACGCAAAGAAACCAGCAAAGAAAAAAATCTACTGCATATGATCCAAGATTTATAAACCTGATACCTGATATAAACCTGGTTAACAAACATTTAACTCACGGAAGATGGGTAAATTCCTCATTTTTTATGGGAATAAACCCAAAAGACTCTAAACACAAAGCTCCCAAAGAGGAGCCAAACTGTGTTCCCTGGTTCAACAGATTTGGTTCAGTCCATCGCCTCCTAATCTGGACTGTGTAGCTTTTTAAAAAGATGACGACTATTTCTAGGTGTGCTATACATCTCTGTGACAGCAGCAGCAGCATCTCACACAACAGCAGTATGTCACGCACTGGGATGAGAATGACACACACACACACACACACACACACACACACACACACACACAGGAGAATAACAAAAAATGCTGAACTAATGAAGGCTTTGAGAGAAAGTCAGATAGAGCTTACCAAGTTTCCAATTAAAGTTGAAACATCAAAAAATGTTCAAATGTATTTCCGAGAAGGAAGAGTCAGCAGCTGTCTGCAGATAGGAATGCTTGCCTGTGTATTATACACAGATCTCATTAGCATGCAAAGCAAACAATTCTGTTTTTGTTTTTTTCTGTTTTGTTTTTTTTTAAACATGGAAAAGCTCTCTTAACCTAGTGCAAGGGCGCCGGGTGCCAAGTCAAAGCAACGGTGATGTACTACTTGAGCATTTCTCATGCCCGTGGTGAGGGCGTTTAGAGTCATTGTAGCCTCACAGGACCATCACTCTGAAGAAAATGGAGACCATAAGCTATCTTGTATGGCATTTATTTCTCCCTCTAGGATTTAGGCTTTCATATCACATTACGCTTCCATTATATGTGGTCTCCATAGATTGTGGACTCAAAAGCAGTGATAGGATAAGGAAGGACAGCAAAGTGCATGTGAGTAAACAGAGACACGGAGAGGCAGGGAGAGAGGGGAAATATGGCAGTCAGATTACGCTCTTGCACCCTGCTATTGTGTTGGCACAACATCGACAGCCTGAAGGCCAATTAGCGATAAGTAGTGGGCAGGTGGAAGCCTATCAGTCAGAAATCTTGCACATTCAAATTCGTCCTTCCTACCCTCCCGCTTTTATCTTTTTCTCCCAACATTCTTCCTTGTCGTTTTTCCGAACAACCGCCCACTCCTTAGCGCGACTCTCGGAGGGCTTGGCCCCTCCACAGGGGCCTGCTAAAGCCAGATGGCATTCACAGTTGTGTCAGTGTCTGTGTTTGTATGTTAGCGTGTGTTTGCTCCTTCCCAGACAACCAGCCACCGGCCCACCATAGCTGCGGGGCTTCGCTTGAGCTATTGGCACAGATTAAGACATGTTGGGATGTGCCAGGCATTTCATGCATACACTCATCCTCGCACACACACACACACACACATACACACACACACACTACTCCAAGTATACATTGTATTTATATAAAGCAGAACCACATGCTGCAATCCTTGTCCAATCTGCTATCTGGCTCTCAGAAAAAAGGGTAATCTGTAAATGCCTATCACTCACAAAAACATGCTTCAGCGGTCATTCACTAATGTTCCCCTAAGTGCCCTTCGTGATTGCACTGCTCTCCGATATAATCTGTGATTTTATAATATAAAGGCCTTTCCATTACTTGATGACTTTTTGGCACCCTGCAGCAAAAGCCAGCCATTGCATTTTCCATTCATTAGGCCTATAAAAGGCTCATTTTAATTTTGTTTAATTTGATTTTAGTATCAGGTCCTATAATCTGGAAATGACCTGAGGCCCGAGCAGTTATCTGTGTTGAATACATGATCAAGAAGAGCGAATATAATGTAGCTCTGCCTTTTACTTATTCTGCTGTAGTGAAGACTGACTAGCCTTCATGCTTTACAGATAAGGCCATTTAAAAAGTACATCCATGCACCTGTGGGTGCTCAGAATTTGTCACCCACCATAGTCATTATCCTAGCTAAAGGGACATGGACATTTTATCTTGACTAGCTGGACAGAGACTGGGCCACCGGCCAGATGGTCAGCTGAAACTACATCAGCAACTCAACACATTAGCCTGCACTGCTTCATTGCTCAGGATAACTATTTCACTAGATAATAGCTTTCAGACTTCAATCTCAGACTGCATGTGTCACCAGAGAATGCTGACTTAGTACACGGTGATGTTTTATATTGAATTTAATTTCTGCTTTGGATCGATAATCACAGTAACAAGAAAATAAAAAGAAAATCCTGCAGGGGAAATTTACTGAAGTAGACAAATTATACAAGAAAAGCACATGCATGCTTAGATCTAAGTGTTGAGGAACCACAGAGGATGATGTCACACACGTGTGTGGTAAATTCTGGAAAACTGAAACCTTCCTTGATATACAGTGTGGGCTTAGTGCCCTGGCTGCTAGTTCAGTGTGACTGTAACGTGACCAGGCTAGCATCATTTGTTTTCAATAAAAGCACCAAGCCATCCACCTCTCTCCCTGATTACTCACCCTCTTTCAAGCCTAGAGAAAAGAAAATTATTTGAGACATCCTTCCTTCCCCCCACTGTGTAACAGTGTCCATGCTGGTTCTCTAGCGACCTTTGTTTTTTAGCGCTGGCTCTGTGACCATTTGCGCAACTCCCCCATCAGTCTAAAGATGAGCTCCCTCTTCATTATTGGAAGGCTTCTGTGCACTCCATCTTGTTTTACAGGAAATGGGCATCACCGTCGTACAACACTATTCTGAATTTTCCAGCCCATTTCCTCACCGTGCTACTCTCATCCCTCAGTGCGTAGAGACGATATTTCCTCCACCCTTCATTCTCCATGTGATATATCACAGCAGGTAATCCACTATATGAAGATTTGTTGGGGGAGGCATACAAACGGAATCTTTTACATCCAAATACAGACTGCATGCAAAAAAAGAGCAAAAATAAGTAAATGAAGCAGAGGAGCTGGATAGGGAGAGGGATGAGGTGAATTCTTCATAAGGCTCTGATGACGTGATTTGCATCATTTTATTAGCAGTCTAAAAAAGTTTGTCCCCATTGTTTTGTTGTCTCTACTAACACTTCATTTCTTTAATTTTCCATCTAAAAATGCGCTTAGCTGAGACAGGCAGTCATTGCATCCCACTAATGACAAGTCATTTTAGGTCAGCCAGCCACATTTCAATTGGTAAACGTGTAGTATTTATCGATGATATCAATCAGGGCATGTGTATTCTCATAATCACATTATCAATCAAACTAAGCTCGGCAGTGGACAACCATTACTCAAGGGATGATAGGATTTACTGAAGCATGTGATATGCCCACCAAGTCCCTTAATGCATAAATAAGGTAAGCCTTCCTCAAAGAAAATCACATACTGTACAGAAGCACGGGGCACACGTCGTAGACTGAAATAGGAGGGATAAGATGTGAGGAACAAGTTTCAACAATTCTCAACAGTAAAAACACAACAAACCTTTGCTCTTTATGGTTAAGTCAAATCAATCGACTTTATAACTTGTAATTTTATGATATTTAGTTGACTTAAACTAAAAGAATTAAAATGCCTAAATTATGAATAAAACTTAATGACATTTAAGTCAAAACACTAATATTAAAAATAAGTCAAAACTGGCACTCAAAATTAACACTGATACACACTGACATATCTGCGGTTGGCCAATATTGGTCAACATCAGAACTTACAAATCAGTTCAGACGGTGTGATGGAGTGCAGAAATGTTCAAACAATATTTGTTTTCAAAATCGTAATCACCTAAAACACCGTTTTGACTGGAAACTGAGACAAGCAGAGAGATCAAGATGTGTGATGGACTAAAACATTACCAATTTTTATCTTTTTGTGTGATTGTCATGTCTAACTATGTGAACAAATCTTGTCAAAATCATGAGCATTTTTTAATGCGGCTTATCAGAATAAAAAATGTGATTCCAGAAAGCCCAAAGAAACAAACAGTGAGCCAGGGAATGCAAAGCAGAGAACAGTGGAAACACTGTGCAGGGAAACAGGTAGCGTCTGCAGACAACACAACAAAGAGAAGACTTAGACAAAAATACAAAAGGCAATGAGGGAAGTGCAAAATCTAGTGTGCTTTATCCTTTATTACCTCCACCGAGGAGATATTTTTGGGAGCGTTTGCATGAAATTCTGTCTGTAATCACGATAGCTCAAAACTTACTTAATGATTAATGATCTACTTAATGATAATGATTTAGTAGTCAAAAAATGTATAAAAACCTTAGAACCTATAAACTGATTCTCATAAGTGTGGTGTGCCTTGTTAACATATAGAAAGTACAATATAAAGATTTCAAATTACATGCCTTGAGCTGCCTTGGCGGACGTTTGCACTTGCTTCTTGTTATTTGAACACATTTATGATGGTGTAAAAATATAAACATGTTCACACAAGCACCACCTTTACCTGTAAGTTGTGTTTCATGCTGGCCTGAACATACAGTCGCACAAGGTGAAGCTTGAGTGAAAAGAGAAAAGGTGTGGTTCTGTGTGCATGACAGCTGAAACCAATGACACTCTGTCTTCCACTGACTCTGTCCTTCTCTTCTCCATCTGCTACATCACTGGCAGAAGAACACCTTTCCTGTCATGCTCATAAATTACCCCACTGTGTGGGAGATTATAATATCACAGAAAATAGTTAAGCATAAGTGTAATTACGAAATGCTGTTGTTGAGTTTTCATCTACCCAAACCTGTCAAATCAATATGCATACACTAGTTAAACTGTGACACAATGATTGAAGAGGCAGTTATTCTTGAAGCTCGATCAAATCAATACCTCTTTCTCATTTACTGACCCACTTCCATTACTGTCCCCAAACATGATTGTGTGTCTTTATACGCATAAGCACTCTGAGTATTCATAACATTTATTCATGTCTTATACGCATCTCTGTGTGTGAATGCAGCAGTATAAGTGTGCAAAAGCGCATAAAAAGGCATGGTCGTCTGTGAATCTGCTCTGAATAATACTGACAGACACTGAGGCCCCATCACACACTGCATTGTTTCCTAGTCAAGTCAGATATACTGTGTACCCCACAACATTTCTTTCCATGGTATTCATCATATCAGTACAGGGCTTACAGATCACTCAGGGCTGAATAGAGATGATATCTATTGTATTTATTCATGAAATTACTGTCTAGATACTGGACTCAACAAAGTGAGTGCAAAGACTGAATGTTAATGAGAGGCAAGCAAGCGTATGAAGATACCATTGGTGCATTCAGAGCGTGAACAGGAAACTGTAAACCCCAAAGCTGTGGGGAGACTGTGTCTCATGGATGTCATATCTTACATTTGATTAGCAACTTATATTGTTAAGAACAACTGCACAATTACAGTCTCTAGCAACTATGTCAATAAACAAGAATTCTTAGATAAAGTTACTGGGCTAGTTTATGTAAGAGACCAAATGTAAGCCTGGGTATCGCGAAAGGTTGCTGATGTCACAGGGCACCAGAAAAACCAATAACAAGATGAAAGCTAGTAATTCACTTCCTGGTTTTTGACTGAACAAGGTATCTGTGCTGACCCTATATTGGAGAATTGCCCAGAATGTAATTAAGGACACAAATGTCCTTCAGGAAAGTACTCCTTGAATTCTCCATTACCGGAAAAATCTTTTAATTTCCTATCGAGCCTGGGTCAGAAGTTATCTAAAGCATACTGGGAGACTGATTAAACGTTGCTAGCAAGAAGTAATCACTTTGTTTTTACTTTGCCCCTGTCTGCCTGTCAGGCCTCTTTAGCGGCGTTCGCTAGGTGTGGCATGCACCAGCAGGAGTTTTTGACGACATGGGGCTGATTCATGCTGATAAGTGAGGAAAACGTAAAAAGGGAGAGAGACATTTTTCTCTGTCACTTTGCCTTTTGGGCTTCATATTTCACCACCTCCCAGTGTACCAAGAACCAAGAACGCCCCATCCCCCCTGCTCCTTCGCTCACTCATTACACCTTTAATCACATCTAGCTCCCACTTTGTCTCCTACCCCCATCACCCTTTAACCTTTTCCTTGGTCAGCTCCATTGATGGCGAGGACTTTACATTTGCTCAGTCATTATTGCTATAAATTAGACTGGTAAGTTGAAAAGGCAGCCTGGATTTTTTTTTTTTAAAAGATGGCAGCCCTGATCTGTGGTTGCTAAATGGGTCTGCACCCTTGAATTGTAAGATGAGGGGCATTTTGGTTTAGGAGAGGGGATGTCAGTCACATAAAAAGTTGAGCACTGCACTTCAAACAAGCATAGACTAAGAAAAATCAAAGAATGTTTGCAATTTGTTTAAAATATCATCTACCTACACCGTTTAGCCATTAATTTGACCCCTTTGACTTCTGAGAATCAAATTTTTGCTTTGCTCTATCACATTTAAAGAAAAAATACCGCCAGTGCTACCCCTCAGTCGGGGGTCCTGTCCGCCTGCCCGGCAGTGTGATGTCAATGCCCCAGCTGCCTTTCATGTTTGAGGGGTATCTTATTGTCTCAATGCTTCTGTTTATTCAGTTGGTGCTGTTTTTGTTTTGTTTGTTTTTTTAACTCCAGCAACTTTATATTAGATTCAAAGCTACAGCAGAGAGCTACTCATTTGCTACAAAGTCAGCCTCCCTTCTCTGTTGCATTTGCCACCTCTGTGTGTCTGGGTCATTCTGTGAAAAGACTTGGTAAAATTGGTTGCAAGTAAAAGACAGTAGGTAGTAATAACCAGCCACAGCACTCAGGCACAACATTCCAGCAAATGCTAAGGCAGGAAGAAGGTTGAGGGCAGATCTCACCACAGCTGCCCATGTCTCTCAGCTGAGTCACAATAACACACATTCAGCATCATCTAGGCACATGAGTACGCCCAACTCTGTAGAACCCCCACACGACACACACACAGAGGCAGGTGCACACTGTGCTTTTTTCTTTCTCAATATCTCTGAGGAACTGAAACCTGCAGCAATCATCACTGACCCCACTGCAATCAAGAGGTTCTTTCTAGCCCAGCTCTCTCTTTGAACATAAAGGACTACAAAGCCAAGAATTTGTGGACAGAGAGAGAGAGAGAGAGAGAGAGAGAGAGAGAGATGTTTCATATAGCAAACAGGCATCTTACAGTGTAACCTGGACATGGTTCCAACAAGGAAAATCCTGGCAATATTCTTAAAGAAGTTGTCTCAAAACTGTGATGTTTCCAAACATTAGCCAAAGTCATGTTGCCCCATATAGATATTGCAGGTAAAACAAGGAAAGACATGCTTTTCACCCATGTGTCGTTTTATGGAAATATTCCTGCTTATATTGATGGGCGGCGTAGAATTTCTCGCCTTTTTCTTGGCAAGAAAACACAAACTGATCAAAAAGCCAAACTTCACAATCTTAGCTGAACTCCAAAAGGGCTGACAGCCGCCACAGTATTTCCCAAGAGTGGAGGTATGCCGGAAAAAAGGAAAAAAAAGTAGCTCAGATGGCATTTTAATCCAAACATATACGAGTGCATGGGTGTTCGAAAGCCAAACTATGCACCAGAGTTTTTGTCACACTGTCAGCATCCAAATAACTGTGAAGCCTAAAATATAAAATATTAAGTATAAACTGGAAATGGATGTATCACCAAGCACAGCATCAAAGGGCTTTTTTACAACATGTGTGACACGGAAGCAGTGAAACAAGAATTCTGAAAAATATATAGAGAGAGAAAGTAGAGAACTAAGGCAATGGCTTTGGAGTGAGGAGGCAGATGTACAAAGGCAGAGGAAAGAGTAGATAAGAAAATAGTAAATTAAGGGAACAAAAAAACACACATGATTCAGTAGTGACTCTAAAAATTCACCACCCGCATTTCCATCCGATCCCCTCCCTTATGACAAATGAATCTGTGTGAGAGAGAGAGGAATGGAGGATGGATTGAAAGAGAACACACATGGCCAACCACGAAATGCACTTGGATAACATGAGAGCAACTGAGTGTAGTTCTTGACATCCAACCATGGAGCCTAGCCATCAAATCACTATGACTGCAGCGAACAGACCTGATGAAGAAGGGCAAGGTGTGAAGTAAGCCTGCATATGAGGGTTAACTGATACATTGTGGATTTAATGCTTAAGTCACCATGTGGATGTGTCACAATACTGGGTCTGTGACCCAGTGTTTTTGTGTGTGTTTTAGTTATATTCTTTGATTATTATAACTCATGGGTGTTGGTTCTGCTTGTGTTATATTTTTAATCCTAGGATTTTGATTTCTGTTATTTTGCCTTCTCGTGTTCCTTGTCTTGTCACGCTTGTCCCTCTATTCCCGTCGGTCGTGTCTCGGTCTCAGTGTCAAGTCCACGTCTCTGTGTTATACTTTCTCTTTTACTTTGTTAGTCTGTAGCTGTGTCCCAATTCCTAGGCTGCATCCTTCGTAGGATCCGGCCTTCGAGGTCTACGTGGGCCGGGTCCTTCAAAGACCTCGAAGGCCAGACGTGCGAGGCTGTGAAATGGGACAGTCTAGCCATCAGATCTGCGTCACCAGCTGTCTCGGTGGAGTTTAATAAACTCAGCCGCC
>VUQG01004387.1:0-11927 GCA_015106755.1 Etia nguti
TGTGTTCTTGATCCAACACAGCTGATTTAAATGGCTAAATTACATCCTCAACATGTCTTGAAGTTCTCCAGAAGCCTAGTAATGAACTAATCATTCGATTCAGGTATGTAGACCCAGGGTGATATCTAAAACCTGCAGGACACCGGCCCTCAAGGCCTGGAGTTCGACACCCCTGTGCTACGTGATCGCTAGCGACACAGCTATGTTTGCATAACATAAACACAGTGAAGCTGGAGGATGAACGCTAACTTTTTTCCACTCGATAAAAGTTAACGTGAGGGTTCCCGATGGTTAGGGACAAATGCGATCGCATGACAGGATGCTGTAAACAGACCAAACTTCAGTCAGGAGAACAACTGAGATAATCCATCCACAATACGAGGTTAGTCATTAATATAATGCAACAACATGGGAATAGAGCAGCTGCGAGAGAATTCAACATTAATGAATCAATGGTACGGAAGTGGAGGAAGCAAGAAGAATGAGTTGAGTAAACTTTGACTTATCTGACTGTTTTGTTTCGCTTAATGCGCCTTATGTATAAAAACAGACCCGTTCATCGACAGTGCGCCTTATAAACTGGTGTGCCTTACGGTCCGAAAAATACGGTAAGTGGGATAAAATGATTTAATTTTTACAGTTAAGCTCTCCATAGCTCTCCAAGTTCTATTTGAACAAATAGAAAACTACATGAAAGAGAAGTTCCAGAAATTATGAATGCTGGCAATCATCTCTGCAGATTTAAAAAAAAGAATCTGTGCATCTCTACTTTAAACTGCCTCAAAGGAACCTTGACTTTCTTTGCAAAAATGCACCAAAATAACTTTAAAGGAGAGGATTGAGTACGTTTTATGTATGCATTTTGGTAAGGGTTTAAATAGTGTTTGGATCTTCATCCTAACCTGTTGCTCCTGTGTAGTTCCATCAACCTCCATTGTAAAGTGGACCTGATGGAGAACCTCTTGGGAACCAGACTCTACCACACTGACCACAGCAGTCTCAGCCTCCACCATTTCCTGCTCCGCCGGCTGCTGCTCCACAACTACAACCTCTTGCTGGGTAGTCACTGCAGCTTGATCAGCGTCAATTCCTAAACAAATTGCAAAGAATCAGTGGATCGTCATACTGAGGCATAATGCTCTAAATTAAACTGACTATACATCCATAAAGAAGACTTGTTAGTTTTTAGCTAGCTTCTTAAGAACAAATACACAAAGACAAGAACTAAATCCAACCTTTCTGCACTCCATCCTTGCTGACCAGGATTTCCTTGTACTGAACAAAGCGGATCTTTTCTGTGCAAGGTGTGAGAGCTTTGAGATGTCTGGTGAGAGCACCGGATTCTCTGAAGGCCTGGCCACACAGGGTACATCGATACGGCCGCTCATCTGCAAGAGAAAAGACGACATTTAAAATATCTTTAGGTCATTTTCACGAGATGACGTCAGAGCGAAATGAGTTGGTCCCATATGACGTCAGTTGTCTCGCCGTACCGGTGTGGCGACGGTTGTGACGAATCAGGGAACCTTTTGTTCGAAACGATGTCCCACATAGGTCACATGAGAAGTTTTTCTGGTCACTGTGAGTTTTCATGTGCGTTCTCAAGATATTGGTCTGTCAAGAAGAAGAAAAAAATAAATAATTTAGACAGGCCAAATTAGCAACATAAACTCCTAATAACCATTTTGTTTACATTTTCCAACTAAATTAAATGCAAACTCACAGTTTTAAATGTTTTTTTACAAAGCTGGCAAATGTAACGTCCCTCTGTGTTGACTTTATACATGAGCTTGTCACTGTCGCCACTGTCAGATACGACTCCCTCCGTTTCATCTGACTGGTCAGAGACTTTAAGGGAAGCAGTTTTCTTCCTGCGCCCTCTACCTAACTGAGCGTCGCTTACATCTGTGAGGAAGAAAAAAACAAAAAGCAGTAAAGTAAGTGAGAATTCAATCTGAAATCTAATAAAAAGCCTGAAACAATATTAAATTGAGCTGAAGCGACTTGTCACTAATATACAAAATGACAAAAATAACATACTGAACATTGTCTCATCTCAGCCTCTTGGGATTTAGATTAATGCTAGGATTAAATACACATTGAGAAAAAGCCTCTTGCGGGAAAATACAAGCCAAATTCAAACAGATGGGTCATTGTGTAAACTGTAAATATAAACAGAATCCATTTCTAAACATCATAAACCCTTAATTTATTAACAATAGAACATAAAAAAAACTTTAAATGTTTAAACTAATACTAGGCCCTCAGGAATTAAAAACAGACATGTTTATCTCTTTAAAACTGCTGCATCGCAACTTCTCGGGGGGCCAAAGCTCATTTAAATTTGAGGCAAAGTGGAAAACAGATCTGCGGTCAAATAAAGTTAAAATCTGAAATTCTTTTTGGAAAACATGGATGCAGTGTCCTCTGGACTAAAGATGAGAGAGACCATGGGGATTGTCATCAGCGCTAAGGTCAAAAGCCTTCATTTCTGATGTTATGAGCATGCATAAATATCTATGTAATTACAAGCTTGGGCATCTGGAAAGGCATTGTTAATGCTTTTTCATAAAATATGGGTTTAAGAGGTTTGAAAATCGTTGCATTCTGTTTATTTACATTTACACAGCATCCATTTTTTATTTGTATTATGAGGTTTATCATTTCATTAGCTAAACAGTTAACTGGGGAATCGGTAATAGATTTTGCTGCCTGACTCACCGCTGGTAGTCTTCACTGCCTCTGCTGAAGATGCCTCTTCAGCTGTTTTCACCTCCGAAGAAGAACTTCCATTGACCGCAGCAACCTGGGGAAATTTTACAGCATTCAACGTGATGTCACTCGGTGAAAACCCTCTGATTTTAGAGTGCTCCCTGAAAACACACATCACACTTTATACCTCCGGGCTGCCATCGAGGCTGCTGGCGTCCCGTGCCTCCACACGTTTACAGTGGTGTAACTTGTGCTGGATGAAAGCCTCCAATGTGGAAAACTCGGTCTGACAGCGTCCGCACTTGTGCACATCTTCATCTAAAAAGCACAGAAACAAGCCTTTACATTGTGCGGCAACTTCACCTGTTTGTGTTGCAAGCCAGCACCTGTCTGCTGTAAAGTTTTCCCAAATACTGGCTGGACTTCTAACGTGGACAACGCTGTGGCGAGGTCGCAAACAAGCTAATCTTGCTAACGGCAGCTAGCAACATTTGAAGATGAAGGAAGTTAGGCCCAAACGCAATAATCAATAAACAGTTCAGATCTGCTTTAGCTGCTATGAGGACTCACCTTCGTCTCCCAGCGTGGTTTGAATGGTGATCGTCTCGTTGCCGTTCTTCGTTTGCTCCCGCTCACTTTCTGCCGTATGATTATTTTCCACACTCATGTCGTTTGAATCCTCCGTCTCTGTCGCAACGCTGCAAAAGGGAGGAAAACATGGCGGATTTACGACCCCGTAGTCATAACAACAAAGGGCGCGTGCGTACGTCTTTTCGTGGACAGAAATTATGTTATGTTCATTATGTAGGAAAATGCATGTTTACATACACATTATACAGGCAGCTCCCATTCAGCTCATTATATTTCATATAAGATTTATTAGGATAGAATTCACTATATTTGTATTTCGATTTTTCCTTCATATATGCGCAGTTGAAATGACGTGTGACGGGTAAATAATATACAGAGACATCTCTAGAAGAAAACAAACTATAAATGGCAATCGCTGTATGCATGTACGTTTTTACAAACCACTGGGAAATCCCACATCCTCGTGGCCATAATAAATCTGAATAAAGCTCCTTTACACCCACACTCCTAAATCGATTTAGCTTCCAGGTAGGGATATGTGTGCACAAAGGAGTTAAACTTAAAGGAGTGAGGAAAACCAGTGTTTTTGTTATGGTCCAGATGGTATTTTGCTGCTATGGTTAGAGCTAACTGTTGAGTGAAAGGTAACTTTAAATCACTTCTAAGTTGTACTAATTTATTCTATTCTGATCACAATCCCCATCCACACCAGATGGTTTGTATCTAGTATGTAAATAGATATGTCAGGAAGAACTAAGGTGAAATTTTGTGTTATTATCTTAAAATTTTGACTTACTCAGAGAGTGTCTCAATTCTGTGTTACTTCTGAGTAAGGCGAAATTTTGAGATACCTAACTCAAAATTTAAAATTAATGAGTAAAAATTTCAAGATACTAACCTGAAATTTTAATTTACTGATGGTAAAAGCTCTTTTGCTTTGCTGTGTTAGTAGAAGAATTATATGGAAGCTCGATTCCATCATTTAAAAAAAAAAAATTCAAGTTATGGTCTCAAAATTTCAGGTTATTACGTCATAATTTCAGTTTACTGAGTATCTTGAAATTTTATGATACATAACATATGGACAGGAAAAGGAGCAAACAGCAAACAGCCTAGGAGCATTTAGGCACCCAACACTTTACAGAGAAACTCAATGTTATCCCCCCCCTTAATTTACTATTATTGTTTCTTCTAGTTCCCACAAAAAATTACTCTAGGCTGATGCTACCTGTAGTTGCTCACATCGGTCCTTGATAATGGCCCATGGCATTGCATTTCATGTAAAGGGAAGCTTCTTCAAGATACCTAATTTTATGAAGTTACATTTGGATTGATTTAACTGGAGAAGGTGCAAACTCTTGTCCCTGCTTCACATCGCCTGTTTCAATGCCTTATGTTACAGTCATTTCATATTTACACAGAGACCTTTATGAGTGATGAGTGGCAACACTAAGCAGTACAAAAGATAAGACTTTGGCAAATGTACTGGTGATCTTTTACCCTTAAATGACCTTGCAGTGGGGGGTCATTTAAGGGTTAAGTGGTTTTACACTTTAAAGAAAACATTCGTAGCAAAAGATAATTGGTGGGTATAGGTGTTTTGGCTTCATAAAACAATATAATTTATTTATTTATTGACAAGGGTATACAGCTGACATTTCTGAGGTTTGTGTCCGTGTTTCTCCCTGCTATTCGCGACATACGAGTAAACAACAAACACTTTACGGCAGTAAATATGGCTTCTCACTTCAGCGGTGTGCTGCAGCTGACAGATCTCGATGATTTTATAACTCCTTCTCAGGCAGGTTTTGTAACACTCGTGTAACACCTTATAATATCATATGTACTTTTGTGGGACATCGCTAGCGAGTGATTAGCTTCACTTGTGTGTATAAACAATAATAATAACTGAAGAAAACGTACCCAAGTGGCTAGTATATCTAACCGTAACTGTTCTTATCTGTTGTGAGTGGACATGGAGCCGTTTTCGAACAAAGCTCGTCATATTACGATATTTATTAATTGTAGTAAGTTTGTCTCAGTTTGTAATATCCGTGAACGTTAAAGTGATGAGACGAATGTTGCGCAGTTAGCTTGCTGCTAGTTATAGCGATCGTGATGTAAGTATGTGGAACTGCTGGAGACAAGGCTTTGCTTGTTTAAGTCTTTTAAAAAGAGCTAATGGTGCTCACTAGCAATGTTTTTGTATTTTATAGCCTATCATATCCTCTTTCCTGTGTTGTTTTAGTTTTCTTTGGTGCCTTTGGGCGTTGTCATAAATTGTTTTCTATTGTACATGAATGGAAAGGCGGTTGGTCCGGATGACAGGAGGAATGAAATGCCTAGGGGAGAGGGTAGTGAATCTTTTAACCTGATTAAGCTGATGAGCCACACCATGAAGATATGAGAAAAAGATGTGGAAGCTAGGTTAAGAAGAGAGGTGACAATCAGTGAGCAGCAGTATGTGTGTTATACCGAGAAGGAGCAATGTTTGCTTTCAGAGTGTTGATAGAGAAGGTCTGAAGGCGTTGCACTGTGTCTTTGTCGATCCGGAGAAAGCATATGTTAGGATACCAAGAGAAAAACTGTGGAAGTCAGCATGACGAAGTGAGCATGACAGCAAAGTATGTGAGTGTGGAGTAAGGCATGTATGAGGACAGGTGTGAGAGATGGGTTCAAGATTGGGGTGGGATTACATCAGGGACCAGCTCTGAGACCCTTCTTGATTGCAGTGGTGTTTTACAGACTGACCGATGAACTCAGGCAAGCGTCTCCGTGGTCTATGGTGTATGCAGACAACATTGTGGTCTGTAGGGAGCGTATGGAGCAGGTGAAAGAGTCTGGAGAGAAGGTGGCAGAGTTGAAGATGCTCACATTTTTATTAGTAGTGACCCGGATGGACAAGATTAGACATGAGTACATAAGAGGGACAGCTCAGGTTGAGGTTTTGGAGAGAATGTTAAAGAGGAAAGGCAGAGGAGAGATAGTTGATATGTTGGATAAAGAATGCTGAATATGGAGCTGCCAGGCAGGAGGGAAAGAGGTAGACCGTAGTGGAGATTCATGGATGTAGTGAAAAAGGACATGCAGAGGGTTGGTGTGACAGGTGAGGATACTAGGGGCAGGGCTAGGTGGTGGAAGATGGTCCACTGTGGCAAACCCCAAAATGGAGAACAATAAAAGAATTAAAAGAACATTGTATATGGATTTAACATTTAAAAAATCACTAATTTCTTTTTTAAAAATTGCTTATGTTGACTTTGTTCTGCAGGAATGTGTTAAGCCTGTCAAAGTAGAGAAGAAACAAGGTAAATCTGTGGCCAAAATACAGATAGAAGATGATGGCAGTTATGTACAAGTCAACAAGGTGGGTTTAAAGGCTTGAGTTTGAGTTGTTGAATTTCAGGTATTGCACCGCCACATATTTTGATTTCATCAAATGTGTTTGTAGGATGGTGGGAAGCAGAAGTTGGAGAAAGCAAAGATCACACTGAACGACTGTTTGGCCTGCAGTGGCTGTATCACCTCAGCTGAGAGTGTCCTCATCACGCAGCAGAGCCATGAGGAGCTCTTCAAAGTGCTCCGTAGGAACAAGGTAGAGTTACGTCGTCTGAATGCTCCTTACATGAGGCTAATAATTTAACATGATATCATTTTCACCTGTGAATCATTTCAACTTCAGGCCAGTGAGACCGAGCAAAAGACCGTGGTGGTGTCAGTGTCACCACAGGCCAGAGCCTCCCTGGCAGCACATTATAACCTGAGCAGTAGTGAGGCAGGCAGGAGGCTTACTTCGTTCTTCAAAGGCCTTGGTGAGTGTAAATATGCATTCAAACAATGGGGTCATTTAGGTTAACATAGTCACCTCTGAAAATTGTTGTTGTTACTGTTGTTGCAGGAGTTCATCATGTGTTTGATACCAGCTTCAGTCGGACCTTCAGTCTGCTGGAAAGTCAGAGAGAGTTTGTGGAGCGTTTCCAGAGGAAGGAACAGGATAGTAAGGCCCTGCCCATGCTAACGTCAGGCTGTCCAGGTATTCCAACAGAAACACTCAGGAGCACAAAGTGAAATCAGTGATGTTGGAGGGTCCCGCCTTTTTCGCATGTCATCCTTGTTTGTCTTTCACTGTGTAAAAAAAAAAAAGTTCCACTCTCACAAAGATAAAACGTTTAAAATTTTATTAGCTACTTGGTATATTTATTGATTAAATTAACAGAAGTCAGTCCTCCAGTGTCAAATAATATCTAGTAATCCAGTATATAGTTGGATTAGTTAGTTAGTTAACAGTGGTGGGCCACATAACTGACACATAGTACTGTGTAGAAGTCTTGTGCCACCCTTCATTTCTTTATATTTTGCTAGAAAAATGGGAAATAGGTGCAGTGATTTATTGAAATGTGCAAAATTAAACTGAAATACAGTAGATAATGGGTAAACAGAGTTTGTACAATTCTAACAAGCTTGAAAGGCAGTAATTAGTGTGACCATCTTTATTCTTCAACCCAGCCTGGACTGTCTTAGACAAGTGTGTGTCTTTTGTTCAGGGTGGATTTGTTATGCAGAGAAGACTCACGGGGAGTATATTCTTCCATATATTAGTACCACTCGCTCCCCCCAGCAGATGATGGGATCTTTGGTCAAAAGCTATTTTGCTGAAAAACAGGTGAGCTTTGTATTTGTTGAGGAGTGGTGTAAATATACATAGTTCAAAAGTCTCAAAAAGAGAGGCTACTGAAATGTGTGTTCCATGTATTTTTAGGGGCTGAGTCCACAGCAGATCTACCATGTAGCAGTAATGCCTTGCTTTGACAAGAAACTTGAGGCTTCACGGTCAGACTTCTATCTGACCAACGCTGAGACCCGTGAAGTGGATTGTGTCATCACGTCTGGTACAGTGATTACTCCTATAGTGGCCTTTGTGCATATGGACTCGCGGTATCCTCTGTCTTATTTTTCCTGTCTATTAAAGGGGAGGTTCTGAAAATGTTGGAGGAGGAAAATGTGTCTCTTAATGATCTGGAGTCTGCTGCCCCAGATACAATGTATGTTCTCTTTCATTTTGTCTTTTTTTATTTGGTAATTCACTCACATAAAGTAATTATACAATTCCGCCTGCATAGCTCGACTCATTCCCTATTCATTTACTTTTTTATCGCAGTTTCAGCAGTTTCTGTGGAGATGAGTTCCTGAGCCATGCTGGGAGTGGATCAGGAGGTTACCTCCATCATGTTTTTACATATGCTGCCAAGCACCTTTTCGGAGAGGAGGTGAAGAATCTTACCTACAAGACCCTCAGGTAAGCATGTCGCCTCTTCTTAAAGCAGCAGAAGCGCTTCACGGTGGTGTTATATGTCCTGGAACAGTCGAGCTCGAAACCAAATATAAATGAGGACACATTCTGTGCTCGTGATGCACACTACTCATGAGATTGATTATGCCACACCACGATTTCAAGGTAATGTTCAGTTTTTGTTGCTTTATATGATGCAAGAACCCAACTTGATCACTCTTTTCCACAGGAATAAAGACTTCCAGGAAGTGAGTCTAGAGAAAGATGGCGTTGTCCTGCTGTGCTTTGCCTCAGCCTACGGCTTCCGCAACATTCAGAACCTGGTGCAAAAACTCAAGAGGGGAAAGTCGCCTTACCACTTTGTTGAAGTTATGGCCTGCCCATCAGGTGAGGTGAAAAACGCAGATGTCCAACTTTCCAGATACCTTTTTTCATGTGAGCCACTGAACTTTTGACCTATTAGAATAGCAGGTTCCCTACATAAGAGACTGAGTTGTTACCTTAGCACTACCATTTTTATATGCAAATTAGCCACGCTAAGCAATAAGCTTGCTACATACAAATGGACATGCAAACTAAAAGATGCAGCGTTTAGTCACATCTGTGAAGTGAATAGTACTACATACATGCATTACATTGTCAGGGGAATAACCAACAAACAGAATGTCCACAATAGTCACATCAGCTCACTGTCCGTTATTTAATGTTAGCAAATATAATGTTTGTCTTTACCTCTTGTTAGGCTGTCTGAATGGCGGCGGGCAGGTGAAGCCCTCAACTGGTCAAAACCAAAAGGAGCTGCTCCAGAAAGTTGAGGATCTCTACAAAGCAGAGCGCCCCCTACTGCCAGAAGATGACGCTCGCGTAGCTGAATTGTACCAGTCCTGGCTCAACAGTGTAGGAGATGAAAGAGCCAAAGAGCTGTTACACACACAATACCACACTGTGGAAAAAATGACCAACGGTCTCACTATGAAGTGGTGATAAATATTTTTTGTTGTCCGACAGGGTGCTTTTGCAGAGTTTTATTTTGCACAAATTTTAGACAGGCCCCGTCTGCAGATCGTCCGAATAAATAATATTTGTTTGCTAATACCTCTTAGTAAAACACTTTTCTTACCTAAAAGCTGTATGCCAGAGGGGTATACAACGAAGGAAGTCCAACACAGACAGGCTGTCTCTGCCTTAGCTGGCTTGACAAAGCCTAAAACCCCAGTCTTAACAACGTGCACATATGAAAGGTATTCTACCAGCAGAGAATCTGTATTGCATTTAAAGATGAAAATGTGCCACTTCACCTGCTTTTAAACCAAAACTCTGAAGGTAACCCACTCCTGAACAGGTTCAGCAAAAGTCATCCCAGTGATTTAGCCACTGGGCCACCTTTCTGCTGCTGAAAACTCTGTTATAAGGTCGACACAGCTCACTAACTCATTATCCTGCTTCGTAGTACACCCTTCAGGCATAGATGAAGACCAAGTAAAGGCAAATGATGAGTATGAGCTGATATAAGCTCATATATTCTTAATAAATATGTGAAAACATGTTAAAATGTAAGCTGAGGTAATATAAAGCAAAATGTAATCATTGATTTGACCGTTACATGTGTATACACATTTTGAAAATAAACATATTAATTAATTATAGCTCTGTGTTTTATAAGTTACTGGAAAAAAGAAAACTGTGTCCTGAATATGGATTGAGACTGATGTTTTATTAAATAACCTTCTGACTCTCATATACAGCTTTTAGGCTCTTGTACAATGTGCATGTAATCTTTGGGATGAAAATCAGCAATTTACATTCATAGTGATGTACACTGCATGTATTTTTCTACCCTTGTAATACACTTTAACATATTCGATACCTGTCCCAAAATAGTGAGCACAAGGTAGAGTCTAAATGACAAATTCACTTAAATTAAGGTAAATTAGATCTGAAGCTTTCACTTGCTAAATTAAGAGCACAAGACACTGGGAAAAAAAACAAACATATAAACATCATCTCTAAACGGACCAAAAAGTTAAATGAGAGAACTGTGCTAATGTTACCAGACAGGAAAAATGCCAATAAGGTGTAAAAAAGTAAATATATAAGCGATGAAAGTTTCAAATACATACAAATAATAATGAACTGAAGGTTATATTTGTTCCAAAACCAGTTATTTGAATCAGTAAATACACAAAACAATATAATCTCGACAGTTTTACTGAAAACTACTATTAGCAGACGTTAACTGGTGCAGTTAGTGTGGAAGAGACTGGGAGACTGGCCTCTAAATTCATTTGTTTCTGAGGAATATTTAATGAAAGCAGCATTGTACTGCATTTTAAATGCTAAGACGGCCACTTGATGGTTAACCAGCACTCAGGGGTAAATTGGTCAGACTTTGTTTTAAAGCAACAAAACAGTGCACTCTACAGCTCTTGTGTCTCGCTGCATTCAGTTTTTCACCCTCATCCTGCTCTGATTAACTGATTTACATACTACTGCCGAGGCCTGGATTTCAAGGTCTGAGGAGCCCCCATTCCAGAGCCAGCATGGCGTGAGGAGGAAGTCTCTCCTTGGGCTTCTTGAATTTGTCCTTCTCCTTTCGAAGGACCCTCAGCACCTCTATGGGGTCCTTCTTCCCCGTGAACTTCTGGACTGCTTCCTCCCTGCAGTAAAAAAGATTTGAAAAGAAAGAAACAACTGATGCACTACTACACTACACTATAGTACAAAATAAAAATATTTGAAAAAACTTAAAGTTTCCCTCTAGTTCAGTCCAGGTTTTAAAAACAGTTGACCACAAACTGAGCTGAGCATAGTGAATAACACAGGGTTGCTGAGTCTTTCCTGTTTTTCAGTCATACGTAAAGTATTGTGCAAGTCTTGAGTCACCCTTTATTTTTTTTAACATTTTGCTTCCAAGGAATCAAACTATCTTGTAATGTTTTAAAGTGGTCTTGAGCAAAATAGTGTGAATCATTTTCAAAGGAATACTCTTGAATGAATCATTGAATGAGGCATGATGAGCTGGTGTTGTGACAAATTAGCAAAGAACCCATTTTAAAAAGTATCTTTAGGCACTTTGTCACTAGCAGCCTGTAACAAAAACACATAATTTGTTGCAGTTTCTTTAGTTGGATCTATGAAGTTTACCAATGATAATACAGTTTGACATAAAATAGCAGCTCAAAAAAAACTATTCGCTGAAAGCTTGGTGTACAGTGTCCTTAAAAAAAAAAAGAAGAGAAAAAAAAGAGGAAACTGTAAGAGGAGGACAAAAGAAGAGGTGGCACGCCTAAAAAAAAAAAAAAAAAAAAAAAAAAATAAAAATATATATATTCAT
>VUQG01004389.1:2529-35155 GCA_015106755.1 Etia nguti
ATTTACTAAAGGCATAGCACACTTTGCCTTTAGTAGATGACTGTTATATCTGCCAAAACTCATCATTTACATTGTGTTTAAAATACTCAGACACCGATTTGTCATCTACTTTCTCTCACTCTCTGCATGTCACATCTTTTTCTTGTAGAGGTCTTGTCAAGCTTTGCTTAGATCTTTGTGTTACCCATTTCTGCATGAAGGGATTCACTGGCAGTTCTGTTTTATCACAGTCCATCTGTCTTCATTTTTTACTGTAGCTTCAATACCTTTTATCAGTTTAAGAATTACTGATTTTGTTTGATTTATTATAAACTTTCTGGTATTCTAATGCTAGTAGAATCACTTGATCTAAAAATAAATGACTAACAAATAGCTAAAAATAGTTTTTCAAAGAGGACTGCACAGAAACTTGGCCAGTATCCATTTACATTGCCTGTTTGCTGTTGTGTGGTGTAACCAGCTTAGATCCATTGAGGTCAGGTATTTTTGGTTATTAACTTCTCTGTTCTATAATCCAACTCTCTAACAGGACCTGACAAAGTCAAGGTAAGAAGCACTATTACATTCACATAAAATGATCATTTGGGAAGTGTTATCGAAAATATTGTTGAATATTTGTTGAAGAGTAAGACAAGGATTTCAGATGTACAGTAAGAGCAAGAGCTTTAGGTGCTAAACTAAAAAGAATGATGTGTCAAAAAATACAGAAAATGTTTTTAATTTATTATGTGCAAAATGCTGTATGCATATAACACAGGGCAGAGAGTCTTCTACTTTTAAAAGCTCTTGTAGGTGCACCTGCAAGCATATTTTTAAAATGGTATTACTAGGTAGAAGTTTGGACACATATGCTAGTTTGTATTTTTTTGTATTTCTTTGTTTGGCAAAGCAAATGGTTTTTTTTTGTTTTTTTTTAGATTTTTCAAATCTGTCACCTGTTCACACACTCACCTGAAACTTCTCACATATGCTTTTTCTTAAGTCTGCATATCAAAATGTCTTACACCATCTCAACTGGATTTATTCTAGACATCAGGTCATCTGATGGTCAAATATTCTAGGCTAGGCCATTTTAATTTTGACTACACAAGACTACGCTGAAAATTCTCTCATGTGGAATCATCAAATCAAAGTTGAAATTTTTACTCCTCTAAAGTTCCACTTATTTCTTCTCCTACTTGATTTATTTAACCATTGTTTCTTTACAGTAGTTTAACCAGAAAGACCAAATTTGAACACTTTGCTTTCAATAGTTGATGTTAAGATGTACCACTGTAAAATCTTAGTTTCTGAAAATGGTAACTGACAAACTTCTCCTCAGCAGCAAATGGTTTTAATCATCTTAAGAAGTGGTTCAAATGTTCCTCCATCCAAGTGTCTGCATCTTTCTGCATCCAAGCGCTAATACATGTCAGTTCTACTAAACCAACCAAAGGTGCAATATCCAATCAGTATCAGTCAGTATCCTGTTTTCAATCTGACTGGTTCTAAATTACCTCTAATTTTTAAAATGTTTGATGATTGACTGCACTTTTGTTACTGTTCAAGTTTGAAACTCTTCAAACTTAGACATTGGACAGATGTCTAAGTATGTGGATGGACAAATTTGTGTTCTTTTGCCCACAGCTTACGTCTTCTCTGATCTTGTTATGTGGAAAAGGAATTATTTCAAAAACAAGGACTTATATTATTTTGCAAAAGTCTTGAGCTTTGCCTCGTTTCTATGTCTTTTGCTTTCAAGGAGCAACACTTTTTAAAGTGGTCTTGAGCAAGTTATTGGGTTACTCAGACTCTCTTGAATGTCTTTCAAAGTTTTTCTTTGGACATTTGCTGCTTTTTCACTTATTTTCAGTTTGTTACTAGCAGCCTATCAGATAACAGTTTGACAGGAATAAAATATAATTTTTACACCAACAAGATGCTCTTAGTGGAAAATTTGGCATATCTTCGCATGGTGTGCAGAAAATTTGTGGAAACTAGACAAATGGAGAACAAAATAAGAAGTGGCAGGCCTATACACTATCTACGGCAGATGAATAGTATCTGAAAGTCAAGTCCTTAAGAAACAGGAAAAAAAACACAGGACCTGATGGATACATCTGGCTCTTCAGTTCATCCATTCACTGAAGCCTCATCAAAAATCTTCTCAGTGAAGGGGGTCTATCCAGGAGTCCTTAAGGAAGACAGGGAGAAAAGTATGATGTATGATAAACTGCACAAGAAATGGACTGAAAATCAGTCCAACAGTATGTGACTGATGAATCTGAAATTTTTGGTCAAGTGGTTGTCAGTATGGGCATCAGGAGAAGGTGCAGTGAGCTTCTACAGCCATCTGCTAAACCACCAGTTTTTGATCCACAATGAAATGCCATCTGGAAAGCAACTGATTGGCAACAGCTTGTTTTTTCCCATGACAATTAACACACACACTGTCACTCACAAATAAAAAATCAATACTGTCAGTCAATTATTGGCCTCCCCAGAGTCTGGAACTCAACATTATTAAAGCAGTTTGGCATCCACATTCCATCTTGGCAGAGAATGGGACAATAGGCAGCCAACATCCAAAGAAGAGCTTTGAATGGCCTTCAAGAAGCTTTAAGAGCTATTCCTTAAGACTACTTAAAGAAATGACCAGAAAGGTGCCTAAGAGAGTTCAGACTGTATTGAAGAATAAAGGTGTTCATACCAAATATTGACTTTCAAGCTGGTTAGAACTGTACAAACTGTTTTTGACTTATATACTGTATTTCCGTGTATGTTTACAAATTTTTCAATAAATCTCTTCATCTGTTTTCCATTTTCATAGCAGAATATAAAGAAATGAGAGACTGCACAATACTGCAAATCTCAACCCTCTCTCTCGCACTCTCTCTATCTTTCTCTTTGCAGTTTGGAAATGAGGCTCAGCAGTTAGAATGGGCTAAACGTGAAAGTGAGCGTGCAGAACGTGAGCGGCTGAAGAGACTCAGACAGCAGGAACAGGAGGACCTGGAACTGGCCATTGCCCTCAGTAAAGCAGAGATGTCCAATGCATGACCTGGAGGTCCCACTACATGTGAATACTTGTATAGCCATAGTGAGGCTAACCTGAAGACAAAGGTGACTGACTGAAATATTAAGACACATCACTGAACTAATTACTGCACACACACACACTCAGTGACTTTATTGGATTGGAAGAAAACAAGAAACTTTCAGACAAGTTTGGATGATGGCCCTGCATTTCAAAAAACTGCAAACAGAGAAAAAAAAACAATAAAACAGAATTGTGGGTCGCAAAACATCATTGAAAAACGGGTGCTGACATGAAGAAAAGGGGAACTGAAATATAAAGAGGTGGCAAGAAAGCTGCTTGGTAGAAAGAGTGTACAGGCCCTATAGTAGCTACACGGTAATGTTATTTTACCGATAAGGGAGACTAGCTGATCACTGCAGGTAGAACACCATGACAGTTTGTATTACTTCATGTTTCTTTGTTTTGTTTTTTAAGCTACACTCACCATATGGAAACAAACCTTGCTGTCCTTAATAGAAGAGCAGATGACCTTTTCTTTTGTTGTAACAATCAGCAGCAAAGAAATTGCCCCTGTAATTCTCAGAAGGGACTTGTAAATTGGTTGTATCATTTAGTTAACAAAATTACATGATGTAGTAAGTATGTCAGTTAATATTCAGTGCTAAGTTGTGTTGCTGGTGGGGTAATGCATAGAATGAGGTGTTAAATTCACACTTGGTATAGAGAGGCTTATAGAAAGGACTGGATTGGACAGGGTTCAGGACTTCATTTTTTTCATTCAATAATAGTCATTAGGGGAGGGTTTAAAAAATCGATTTCCCCGATTCAAATCGATTTTAGTTTGAATAATGCGATATTGATTCATTAAATCCTGAATTGATTTTTAAATATTTTTAAGTATTTTGTCAGAAACGCCAAAATCTGAGCTTAAAGCTCACAAAACTATTTCAACAACCACCAAACAGCTAAAACAGCAAATGAGAGCAGGTAAACAGATTCTGCTAAAAAACGTAAACACAAAGCGCGGATCGTTCACCCGATGGCACGTACGCAGACACGCCGTCGGGCGTGCAAACAGATTCTGATGCTGCAGGTTTTGTCACTCTCCGACCAAAATTCACTGAACGGCAGCAAAAGAAGATCAAAACTACGCTTCACATGTGAAAAACATTGTTATGAATTCCCTCTTCCTGTACAGTTTTGCTTCCACCACGATAAAAATCACACTTCATGCACAGCTCTCTCTCTCTCTCTCTCTCTCTCTCTCTCAGTGTACTTCAAGAACAGTTTCCCATCTGAAATCTCTGTTTTCTGCATTATTCGCTTGCTTTTTACGCACCAGTCTACCGTTATGTACAGTTTTATGTACAGTGCTGTCGGCCGCTGTTTTTTTGTTTTGTTTTGTTTTCAAAAATGACCTCGAACAAGAAAGCCTCATTTCTGGTGTTTAATGCTGAAGAAATCTAAACTTTTTAAAATGATGCCAAATTGCAAAATGCTTAGCTCTGTCTCTAATAAAACCCCTCTTTGCTCTGCTTCACTTCAGCAGCATCAGGTAATGTTCATATACAGATTCATGGTTTGCTTCCTTTTTTGTTCTACTGCAGAATATTTTTAAGGTTATCTGCTATAGAACGCCAGGCCAGGAAAATCTCCTTCATGTTTTTCTGTGTTTTATCCTCAGTTACTTTGACACAAAGGCATCTGCTGTGATGCTTACACCTCAGATGAAGTCTCACAAGTGTCAGCTTTGTTTTTATACATAAATATAAAAATATGGATATGTACCGATGAATGATCAGAATTATAATATTTCTGACTGTCTGAGTCAAAACTGAATTGAATCGCATTGAATCGGGGATTGAATCAGGACCTTCTGAATCGAAATTGAATCAACTATAGAAATCAGGTACGATACCCGGCCCTAATACTCATTAAATATTCTTTGGAGGCTAGATACTTACACTAACCAAGACGGAGATAAGAAGTGAAAAGACTGATATTGGCAGTATTTTCAAACTGTAACCGCTTTGTTCCAAGCTAGACTAAAGTCAGTGCTTCATTTTTTCTTATGACTCTGGGTGAGCGTATATCTCCAAATATCAGGATTTAGAGATTAAACACTTTAACAGGATAAAGATTCAGGCAGTCTGGGATGCCAAGAGCCTTATTATCCAATGGTTCCACTGTATAACAATTTTAACATTAATACTTCCATCGAGTATTCCTTCTTTGTACTACTGAAATTCAAAAGGCCCCAAGGAGCCACAGACAATATTATCTTTCCAGGTGTGTGCTGTAGTCCCTCAGTTAAAATGACTTCTCTTGTGAATTTGTCTTTCAGCCCCCAGTTTAAATGTGACATAATGTGAAAACACACTTTACTTTGTGTTGTGCTTATTTATCATAAAGAAATAAATGATACACAGTGGGGGAAAGAGACTCAGAATAGGGTTGTTTTTTTTCTTTGGTTCTGCCTTGAGTCTATAGCTTATATGTTTCTCTTTTTCAGTATTACGTTTGCCACCCATTACAGACGTTCCCTTCCTCTGGCTCATCATTTCAGTTTGAAAAAAAATCTTTTAACCTGGCAGTGTTTAAGGTAGAATGTTTATTGGCTCTTATTCACATTATGGAAAATTAAGAGATAAAAGTAACAGAAGCTGAGAGAAGCATTATGGATTACACTGGTTTCCTCTAATGTGACAACTACCTAGTGAATGAAAATAACTATGTCAGGATGTCGGCATGTTCGTTGGAGTGAGAGTAACGTACTGTAAAAATATATTTTCCGTTTTCATGAGTGAGGTGATAGTGTAAAGAGTCCTCTGCACTGACCTGTAGTGCTTTCTTGCCGTCTCTGCGGTGTATATAGACAGAACCTATGCCTCTTCTTGACAACTGTACTGTGATCACAATAATGTGATATCATACCACATCCAACAAATGAAATAAAAGATGAGGGAATTAATTTTTCCATATTTCAACTAGTCTGTTTTTTATTGATTATTTTTTAGAAACTGATGGTTTTAGCACTGTTTTTAGTTGATGACTACAGACCAGCAAACACAAGTTGCAGATAGATTTCTGATTGGTTGTAAAGTGGATAATGAAGAGTACTAATTCTTATGTGACATAGTTTGATGTTCCATAACAACTCACATTGTTTCCCTTAGGAGTTGTCTCTTTACTTGAACTATTAACCAATGCTTAAGGGAGACAGAAATAAGTTGTTTCTAGATTTTTGTTTTGTTTTTTATCTGGAATTAAAAAAAAAAAAACACTGTCCCAAAAAAACAGATTTCATTGAACTTAACTTCTGAGCTGTTACTGCAAAGCAAAGCTTACTGACAGGGTTTTTGTACTGTAACATTGCACTGGATGCATTCTGATGGAACCTAAAAATATTTCAGACATTCTGAAATCAATTCAGATTTGTTGCAATTTATTGAAATTATAAACTCCTTCTAATAACAGAAAACACTGGCATACATTCTGCTGAACTTGAAGTTTAATAAATAAAAAATGTACTGAAATGTTCAGGTTGCGTCAGATTTCGATCCAAAAGTATGATGGGATGATCCCAAATAAGAGCTGGGGGTCTGTAAAGCCTCTGAAAGTGGCTGTGTACTGAGTGATACGACAAAATGACCTCAAATTGTTAAGTGTTAAACTTGCTTTTCCGCTCATCGCATTGAAAAAAAGTGCTGGTACTAATGTGGTTACTTTCATGACTGCAACATTGAATATTTGTTTTGTTTTTTTCTTCCCAGATGTCAAACATGTTGAAACTGCTTTCCAGGGGGTTAACATTATATAAATCCTTGTAATGTGAATTGACCAAAATAGGAGTGAAAAGTGAAGTTAAGGTTGATAATGCATCCCTTATTCTGCGAGTAAGAAGTGTAAACTGCTTCTCTCAGCTTTTTTTTTGGTTTTGTTTACAGATCAAGAGTGTTTCCTTTACTATAGCTGTTACTGAGCGGTGCCCTTAGGATGTGATAACTTTTCCAACTACGCTTTAAACCTACTTAAGAGCTTTCATCTACTTCTCAGCCGTAAAATACATGTTGGCTTTTTAAGTCTCTGCCGTGAATAGAAGCTCCCTTGTGTCTGTCCGTCTTCTCTGTTTAAATAAAACTGTTCATGAGCTTCTACCACGCTAGCAGGTCGTCGGCTACACTTGTTTTCACTGCATTATAAAAAGTTACAGTTAACTTAATTGGTATCTAGTAAAAAGCTTATAGTATGGTATACTAGAAGTTGAATATAAAGCTATGTGTATTATCTTAAAGGTACAGTATGTTGAATACCTTACTGCAGAATTGTTTGCCCCTGTTTTTCACAGTGGCTAGTGGTGTTACTTTTGTTTATTAACCAGATTTCTTTAATTCTTACAGCACATTGACATCAAATCAAGCATGTATTGCAAAAGCAGCAGCTAAAAACTAATCTACACTAGCTTGAGAAGCAATGTGATCTAAGCTTCTTGCTTGAGGCATCTCTGAACTTGTCACTGCTAATTGTGACATAATAGTCTAACTGCTTTGTTAAGGTGATATCATAGCAAGAATGTTCTTGTTTCAAATCTCCTGTGAGCTGGCCCCTCACAGGTGGAGTTTGACTTTTCAGCTTCCTGCCACTGTTCAAAGACATGGTTGGTTTGACTTCTACATAGGCTGTGATTTTCACACAAATATCCTTCAAAACCTAACATGCTGTATACCACTGAGGTCACAATGTGGGAGATTTGCATGTGGTACTGAGCCTGAACAAAGTCTGTAAAGATACAGCTAGAGGACTGAAGCTATTGCTATTCTTCTTATAACTATGTGGAACCCACATTGGCTTAAGTGCTATAGAAGTTTATTTTTCCCAGAACTAAAGAGTGTCCTTTGAAGTTTTTGACTCGGTGTAACAGAAGTCGATTATGTGGAATAGTTCTGTATATTATAGGGCAGAGAGGTGCGTTATGTTTCTGTAACTTTGCCAGGTGAACTTATATAGTACAGCTGACATTCTGTGGTGGTGTATATACTTAGACAAGCTAGGATGTGATATTTTCACACAGTATAACTAGCAACATGTAGGAGACAGAGGGACCTGTGATTATGCCAACACACTCCTTTAGAAATACGGTTGGACAGCGTTTATATGGTTTTAATTCTGACATTCTGCACCAATGCTAAAAACAAAACTTGAAATATTTCAAAATTCAGAAATTAGAGTATGTGGTGAGATGGAACGACATGCGCATTATCCTTAGCACCAAGAACTATCAGCACTCGATACTCAGTCCTTCTGTAAAGGACTGCTTGTGATGTGTGTCTGAAATCACCCCGTCTGCTGTGTACTGCTTAGAGTGCTGTGTTAACAGACTGGTACCATTGTTCATACTGTATTTGTCATTAGATACCTCCATTGTGCAATAGATATGTTTCTTTTATTGTTGTTTTATGTATAGTCTGAAATAAGTCTAATTTTTTTATATGTTGTGTATGTTTTTAATATAATTATTTATGTATCCACAGCCAGCCACTCTTCTGACCTGATTTTCTTCCAAGAATCAAAAGCCTTTTATTGCAAAATCCTTTTTTTTTATTTTGAGGAAAAACAAGTAAACACAATGTTAATTACTAAATGTTATTAAAATATCAACAGTGTTAGCAGTTAAAAAGAAATATCAACTGATGATTGATGATAAGTGTCAAAATTACAGCTTAACAATTTCTTTGTTTTCATGTTCATTTTATCAGAATGGTTCATGTTTTCTTGTAGTGTGAAACCATTGAATTCTGTCTTTGCTGGCATGCTGATGCGTAATATTAAGCAGGCAAAATGAATTCATTGTGTCATTCGTCATTTATTTGATTTCTTTTCTAACGCTTGTTGTTGTTGCTCTTTCTGCTATCGATAAATTATTCAGCGCTGTTTTTATAAAAATGCATACAGTGCGTGTACGGTCTCTGTAGTATCATGTCTGGTATATGTGTCCTAACAGCATAAACAAACGAACCAGTGAATTTTAGAGGAAAACGTTTGGAACAACGGCTAGAGAACAGAGGTTTACCTAGAAAAGTGAGGATCTATACGGTCTCTATATGGTCTGTACTGTTTACTAGAATAAACATTTCCATTGATGAATGCATGTTTGACTTGTCAACAGTTTTGTATGAATATTCGTAAAGCTTAATATAATATTACACGTTTAGAAATCATTCTTAATTATATATTTAGGGATGAAATGTATATTATTAAAATCCCTAACTGGCAATGCCATTAAGAAATAAAGTGATTTTAATAATTTTAGAAGCCATTAAAACTTAAACATCCATCCTTCAACATTTTCAAAGTAATTTTTTTTTAATCCCAAACAATCTTTTCCAAACCAAACATCTGTAGCAGTATTCACAGTGCTTCACTTCTTCCACATTTTGTCAGCCTGATTCCAAAGTGGATTCATTTTTCACCTGAAAAGTCTACACACAATCACCATAGCAACAGTGAAGAAAGTTTACGATTCTCCATTTCAAATAAACTCTTCATTTTGAATGTCATGGCAAAGGATGTCAGTACTTAATTGTAATACTTGTACGTGGCATATATTTGTTTTTTATTTTTAATACATTTGGATGAATTTCCACTTTTTCATGGGTTATTTTGCGTTGAATTTTGAGGTGAAAAATTCATCTATTTTGGAATGAGGCTGTAATACTGTAATTGGTAATACTTAAGCACTTAAGCATAAAAAGGGGAAGTTCAGGAAACTTGAAGAAGTCCAGTCTCTTTCTTTCCAAGCTCCTTAGAAGTATTAACAGTTCATCCCAAAAGGTTGATTCTGTTCATCTGGACGTAGCGTTTTCAGTGGGAGAAACATTTCGTCACTCATCCAAGTGACTTCTTCAGTCTCAGCTGGCTGCAGGTTTCCCCAACCTTATAAACAGTCTTTGATCAGTGATCAATGGTCTTTGATCAGTGGTTGTTGATCAATGGTCATGACAGTTTGCATATTAATGATCAAGGAACTGACCTCACAGCCCATTGTTCATTCACTGGGCTGGTTTCAGTTATTGTGCAATGTACTGTTTATTGCAAAGTGAACGTGTTAGGGAGCAGCTATACCTCGTAAAGTTACTGAGCAGAGTTGCTGAATGCTGAGGCTCATAGTAAAAGTTGGCAAAGCTCTGCTGACTCAAGCTGACTAAACCTCCTCTGACATTAACATCAACACATAACCGTGGACCTTGAGCTTCACGGCATGGCTTTCCATGGCCGATTGGCTCCTGTTGATCAGAATCAGAATCAGAATCGTGTTTATTGGCCGTGTATATGCACAGACACATAATAATGTGTAGGTAACCTGGTACTTTCTTCCATATAGTGTGTATATGAACTTGACTTTTATGTGAAATGGAGCTGCACACAAGTTTTGAAATTATATCTAGATTGAAGTACTAACATCTTGACAAAAATCTGCCATGGCGTGATGCTGTCCTGGAAACACACTGACCGTCTCAAGCTGAAAGGAAACGGCAGCCTCACTCTTTTGTAGGGGCTGTGACTCAGCAGGTAGAGCAGATTGTCTAGTAATTGTAAGGTTGGCAGTCAAAGGTCCAGTCCAACCCAAATTGCTCCTGATGCATCCACTGGAGTGTTGTTATGTAGTAATTAGAAAGCACTTAAAGGTATACAATAAAAAGCACTGTGTTAATTTGGCTTATTGTAAAAAAAATACTTTGAGTCTTCAGAGTAAACTACAATGGCATCACATTACAAGACTAATACCTGTGTTACAGCCCATCAAGGAGGCTGAGACGGGAGAATACAAAATGCTTTGTCCAGGCAATTTTTTAGATAACTACCTTAACTTTAACTACACATGTATATTCTGTTTGTCACAGAATGTTCAGTTCTTAAAGTAAGAAAACATAGTCCGTAGCTGTGGTTCACATCGAGAGGCTGGTTACTCTTTGCTTGTACTCTCATTATTCCTGCTTACCTGAGACTTCACATGTGAACTGTTTCATTTTAAGCAGATTATAATACTGACTCCATCATTCGGTCAACGACAACCCTTATATGGCTGCTAGCACAGCTATACGTTCTCTGATTTCATAGTTGTTGAAAAGCTGATCTAGCTTTCCAAATACAAATTACCTGCCCAAATAATGGGCCTATTTGAGATATTTGACATGCAAATCTAATATGATTTTATCTTTTTACACAAAAATGAACTTAACATTACTGGCAGACTGCTGGTGTTTTTGTATCAATGAAGACTGAAAAATCTGTGATCATTTCTTTACTATGATTACCGTAAAAAAAAAGAATTCAGGCACCTGATTGTCAGCACCTGGGGCACCAGAAGCTCAAACCAAGAGTCAATAGCAGAATAAGCTGTTTGGCATTGGCAAACAAGATTTTACAACCCACAAATGGATTTTCCTGACAAATGTGACAAATGTTGCATTTAAGACAAAAAAAAAAGAGGCTTTCAGATTTATTGCCAAGACGCATTATTACAGCAAAGAAATGATGAACGCATATTTTATTACTTTTCATTTTTAACCATATAAATAAATGTTATATGGTTAAAAATGAAAACAAAGCGCAAACAAACAAAAATAAACAGACAAGTCTTTATAGTGTTTATATAGTTTTGATAGAAAATGCATTGAAAAGATTCTTTTGGGATACTAAGAAATAATCAACAAAACACAAATGTACTTGATAAGTTTATTTAATGTACAATTCAACCTTTCCAAAAACAAAAATAAACAGTCAAAAGAACATTAAGATTCTAATGTTCAGGGTTTTTTTGTACCTGTTTCTTATCATTTCATTTGGTTTCCCCTACTGATGTAAACTGTAACTTTTTTTTTCTTTTTAAGTACATTTTGATGTATAACTTTTTGTTTAATTTTCTTCATCATTCTCCCCACACGGCTTCACATGTATAACATATGATTTATCAAACAAAAAAAATGTTACGTTGGTTAAAATATTTAAATACATTCATTTTCTTATTTTGATTAAATACTCCACCTGCAAAAATAGAAAAGCTGGTGAAAAAAACGTTTGGAAATAAGGACAGCTTCCTTTTTTTTATTTTTGTCTCTTCTAACTATGTTCCTTATGATTTCTCGCTCTCACACCCTGAGTTTGGATACAAACTCAGCGGAATTTACGATCCATCTGGGAAACAGTAGGGGAAAACATTCCAGCAGAAGTTCCCTGCAGTCCACAGCGGTGCTGCTATCCCAGTAGATGGCAACCTCTTCCCATAAATACATTTCGGCACTGGGCACCTGTGACTCTAGGAATTTGTATAGATTCCTTGAACCACAAACAGCTGATACACTTCACTAATTCGCTGAATTTCACCAGAAAAATACTTTCAGTAGAGCAATAGAGTAAATGACTTTAACAAGCAAGAATTTGGTGCACAAGTTTTAGTTTTGGAGGGGGAATTTTCTCTAATCCACATGGGGTCGTTAAGCTTCTTGACTGGGTTTCCCAAAATCCTGATCACAACCCTACTGAAAATTTGTGGACTATGCTGAAAAGCTGGCTCTGTACCAGGAAATCAACTAGTTTTGAAGTCACACAGCAGTGTAAACTAAGTTTGGAATGCGTCATCAATTTTGTAAGGAAGTATATTTCTAATGGTGCTGTGTGCATGAATTACAGAATATATCCAATTCTGTTTTTTAAGTCATCAAAGATGTATGCTGTACAACCATTACTCAAAAATGTATAGTTCAAACAAATGAAGTGTATGTAAACTTCTGACCACAACTGTCAAAACTGGACTTATTAACCCTGAATGTCTTGAATAGTGACTTTGATGGACTGGAGACCTGCATACAGCAATTCTACCTCTCTTTCTGTCAGCATGGATGCATGTATAAGTTTGAGGTTAGTTGTGTGTGATTTGGAAATTTTTTTTTTTTTTACTAAATTCTGAAAAAGGAGTTAATTTTAAACACAAATAATTGGTTTTCTTTTTTTGATGGGAGCCGCGAGGAGTGATGGTAAAGCAGAGGGAGAGAGAGGAGAAAACATGCAGCAAAGGGCCACAGTTTGGCTTTGAACCCAGGGCGGCCACTCTCAACCCTATGGCATGTAGTCGCCTGCTCATCCCAGTGAGCTAAACCATCACCCACAGATAGTTGGTTTTCTGATCGACAACCATTTGAAGTCACAATCTGCTGTGTCCCTGGTCAACTTGTTGTCCCTTTTGTTGCCTTGTGGGCCCTGTGTTGCTCAATATGCTGTAGGCCCAATCAGCCTACGGGGATTGTAAGCCCTCAGCCTCCCACCTAAGTTGGATCAGACCTCACTCACAGCCTCAGCAAACTTTGCCCTCTTCCTTTAAAGGAAATCTATATTATGATAATGAATGCATCTTGCTCTGCTGCTTTCACAAAAGCAGAAACCAGCATGTAAACCAGGTCACCCTCACACCAGAGCTTCCCACGCTCCACAGTGGCAGTTACCCTTCTGCACCCAGCTGAAAAAAGTGAAATGAAAATGTTTGATTTTTCACTTGAGTGAATGTACTGAACATAGAAGTGGGGGGTGTTCCTCTTTTCTGAGGGTTGGCATGGGGCAATTGTGGAGATGATACTGAGATAAGTGACCTTTCAGAACCAAAAATAAACACAGGCCTAGTCATGGCTTTAGCGGAAATGGAGAGATAGTGAAGTTTCATTAAGAGCCATCACCTATATGCTTCCAACAATATATGTGGCAAGCATGTATGTTACTTGACAGTGGTCAAATTTAAAGTTTAAAGAATATTGGATGTTTATTTTATTTTTATAGTTTGGATAGTAAGTTGATCTAACCTAGACTTTTTTTTTCCAGTGTGTGTGAAGTAAGAATGATTTCTCAAACTACAAAATCCCCTTTGTAATAAATTGTTAGTAGTCTTTAAAGACAGTAAATCTAACTTAATATTAGTCAAGTGGTGCACTTCAAATAAAAACAGAGAGTGCAATGTTTTCTTGCACATCTAAAGGCGAAAGTAGGTTTATCACACCTGTACTTACTTAGAAATGATGAACGGCTTCTGTGTTTGTGTTTACACCCAGATGATCATACCCTTACTATTCAATCATCTCTGTCATGCTCTAATGGACTATGAGGCAACTCTCATGTTCATAAACATAGATTTCCATATTGTGGCTTTCCCATTACTGATTCAACATGTAATGCATTAAAGGTTCACGCCACAGAATTGGAATCCTTTTGATCTAAACGTCTTCTTTGTGGGGTTGAAACATTCCCCCGACTTAAAGAAATCAACTAGCAATTAACAAGGTTGCATTTGAAATTAAATCTAGCATTTGTGGCTCAAAACTGATTTTTTGTAAACAAAACATGACTTACAAAAAATATCATTACAAGCAACCGTATAAACAAAATATCGCTCCGACTCCCTGCTTCAAGCTGCCGGAAAACAGTCTTCCATCAGGCAACTTTTTCTCCACGTTCCTTTTGAGCTTTCCTTTATCGCTTTTTTAGTTTATCTGAAACACTGTCTTTCTTTTCACCACTCCATATCTCCCACTCCTTGTGGTTTGCCCCTATGTCCCACGTAGCGTCCATCCATACTTTGTAATTATGTCAATGTAATGTGAGTTGACCCAATTTCTCAGGATGCTTCACCTGTTACTAAATGTCCACATACTTAGAATCAAAAATTAAATAATGTATTTACATGCTCTAAGATACTGCTTGTCTTCTCAGTTGCTTTTCTTCTGATATTCTTTTTTTTTTACTATTAAAAGTTTTTATTAAAAATTAAACCCCTTATAACAGATTAGAAAACTGACAAAGAAGTAACACCAGAAGGTAAATAAACAAAAGCTGCTATGTTGACTCAATTTTTCAGCTACAATGACCTTTGAGTATTTGAACTTTTGACAAATAAAACCCCTTTTTATAGACCTTTGAACTTTGAAAATCAAACTCCGGAGTCAGGGATCATGTTATCCATTTAGTTTAATATGTACATTAAAATAAACTATTTCCGATATATAAAATGACTCAATTCACAAGGCAGTACATTTTTTCAAGACACAAACAAATCTTTTTGCCAAAGACTGTCTAGTCCTTTGTCAGTCGATTGGAGTCGAGACGACACACACGTCTGTGAGACTGTAAAACCCTGACTTCAAATGCTACTAACCAGCAGACAGACTCACAGACAGGACATTCAGTTCAAACCTTCAACGAGGCGATTTCATAAGAAAACATTTTTCTCAAAAATTATTTCATCTGCTTGTTATACTTACAATAAAACACAGTGAATAAAACTTTGACTGTCTTTCGGCCAGTAGAGATTATGGCACTTGTTAGTTCTGTACTAAGGCACTAACTGTAAAAATACAAACTCAGATATCACTCATTTAAGGATTATCTGCATCCAGTTGATCATTGGCATGTGTCTGATATGTTAAGTGGAACGTTCCTGTTACCTTTGCAAATAAACAAAAAAGTAGTACCAGCTACATCTGCAAGAATTCAGAGAAGAGTTCATATGTTTGCTGTTTGTGGTTTTCTTGTTATTTCTCACATACACATGCACACACATACACATATCAAAAAATATATATATTTTCCCAGAAAATATGTTTATAGTCTCATGTGAGGGCACGTTATCTTAATGCCTAATTAGCCCCAATAAAAAGTCACCATAATAATCCTATACAATACATATAGCTATTACAGTGTAGTCAACAGTGGTCCCATTATCCATTCATGGTACCAGTAAAATTAACACTCCTATAGAAACTTGCATCTATATATTGACGTAGGATCCACGTGGCTGATCATAGGATTCTTTAATCAGGCTGATGCTGTGCAAATCAGTCATTGTCTGTTTGTTGTCCTTCTGGAATTTGCTCACATGTGCCTCTTCATGTGGAGGGCGAGATGGTCAGACCGGGAGAATGCCCGTTCACACAAGTGACACTGGAACGGCCGGTGCCCGGTGTGTTTTCGGAAGTGACGTGTGAGTTCGTCAGAGCGAGCGAACTTCCAGCCGCAACCCTCCCAGCTGCAGTGGTATGGTTTCTCTCCTAAAAACACAAAGAACACCCATCAGTGACAGCTTAGTTCGTGGCGTAGTTGAATAACATGCCCGCCACACTCAGCCTGCAGATCTTACCTGTGTGAGTCCTGAGGTGCGCCTTCAGGTGGGAGCTCTTAGTGTAGGTCTTTCCACAGCCGGTGAAAGTACAGGTGTGTGTCGCGGTTCGCTTCCTCGGCCAGGACCTGCGACCCCTCTTTGGCTTGGTGTCCATAACATCCAGCGGGGAGGAGGGGGGAGTGAGTAAAACCCGCTGGCCAGCTGCCTGCTGTAGGCCCATGCCCGCGTCCTCTCCGAAAACGCCGGGGAGTTGATGCCGGTGGAGCGCCTCAGTGAAGGAGAACTGCATTGCCCCGTGCTGGTGAGGAAATCTCGCGGGCGCCTTGCAGTGGTGTAGGTGGAAACTCTGCGGGAACGTCGACGAGGTGGAGGTGCACATCTGGCGCTGCTGGCATTCGGGGTTCATCAGGTCGTCCGGGCTGAGCGGCGGGGTCATGCTGCCCATCGGTCCCTGCGGGGTGCTTGCAAGCCGGGGCTGCTCGTAAGAAACCATGCAGGAGACGTTGCCTTCGTGCTTGATTTTAGTGCAGCTCTGAGGCGCCAGACCCATGACAGGTCCGTATGTGTCCACTGAGACCGGCTCAGCTTTAATGTTCGGGTGCTCGAGGAATACATCCTGAGTGGTCTGGAAAGGCGTGGAACTGACCAAGAATCTGTCCTGAATACCGGAGCTGCTCGCAGGGAGGAAGCTGGTATCCACGTCGGAGCGAAGGAGCTCCGCCATCAGGCTGCTGTATTGGGAAGGACTGTTCATGTCTGGAACAGACGTGTAATCGGTTGTTTGATGGGACATTTCGATGTGATGCTGTTGCTGCTGATGATAAACAGACACCCCGGAATCCCGAAGGCGGTATGACTCCGGTACCGTCCCGGCGGGCGACGCACTGGTGGAATCGGCGGTGTTCGCGAGAATAAACTCCAGATCCAAGAACCTGTCCAGGTCCTCTTCGTCTTTTGTGCCCTGGCAGCTGCTGTCCATGTCTGCCCTGCTGATCACGTCGCTTTTCCACTTCTGCTTCAGAGATGGGAGCACAGTTTGTTTCAGAATGCATCATTTTCTTCAACCCGTTCACATGATCAATATATATATAGACACATAACACAACAACAACTGCAAATATGTTTTCTGACAGCAGGAAGACAAGTGCGTGAAGCTCGGTGACAACATCGCACTTTATTTACGCTGAAAGCAAAAGTTAATAAATAAAAAGGTCAACTTACATCTTCCCAGCATTTTTCTTTTTGGTTGGAAAATGTAGAGATGGATGGTAAAATTGTCCCACTCGAGGCCATTATGAAAAGTAAAAAAATCACTGATTTCTAAAAAAAAAAACCCTTCTGTTTAAGGCAAGTCACCAAAGTCCGCTGAGTTGCCAGAAAAGGCTACGAGCGCGTAACTTCTGCCGTCCGGTGAGCTGGTCCTCGCTCACATGCAGCTATGCGCCTGGAACATGCAGCTCTGCGCCTGGAACAACTGGTTTTCTTATAAATATCACTACATACATAAACCGGACCAGTGTGCGGCTGGGGGAAGGAAGTGCGTTCAGGATAGGGACGCTGTGTACCGACCAGCCCCCTAAATTTAGCCTCAGTATAAAAGTGTGAGTTTTCCCCGCGAGTCACAGACAGAGAAGCGGAGACTGACTGGTGCCCAATGCTTTCTCTGCTCTGCTGCGTGGACCTACTTAACCCTAGCAGAGAAAGACCCCGCCCCTTTGGCCAACAGCTGGCAGAACAACCGCCCCCATATCAGCGCTCAAAGACAGAATAATTAACCGTTTAAATAACACTTAACAAATATTAACACACTAAAAAACAAAGTAATAATATCTCACACACACAAAATCCAACATATTCGAAAGCGACACAGAACGATCTCCATTTTAAAGTGAAAATGTCTCATTCTTTCTGATGATTATTTTGTTCTGAAACGTTTGATTCATGATAATTTAGCTCCTGTGTTTCTGAGTATATGACAACACAGAGGTCAAATATCTCTGTCAGTTTCTATCTCGGTGAGAAAGTGGACAGTGCGTGCGTCAGGCTAGAACACGACAAGCCAGTAGCGCACACTCCCTTGTAGTGAATGCAGCCACGCAGTTTTCTGCAGCAGTTTTCAGCCACCAGGCGCCACCTTCACCTTCGCGGTTTTCTTAAATACTTTCTATAAAACCTCTCAGGTTGTTAGATATTAGCCGTGTTGTTAATCTGGTTAAGACTACCCGTCTGTTTCATTATGTGATTTGGTGACATATAGTTGAGTGTACTACCAACCCATTCTGTAACAACCAACAGCCTGATCAGTCCAAGTTTCCAAACAAACCAATTTTTCTTATAAAACTTGATTTGTATATATCCATCTATATGACATACAGTTTTTAAAAAAGTATTTCAGTAGTTCCTAAAACTATAAATCTTTGATTAAAAGAAAAAAACAGTAATTGAGATTTAACTATAAAAGCTTTACAGAGTTTCAGAGGGTCTCTTAAATTATTTTTAAAGGATCTCTTTGAGCATAAATAATAGTTGCCATAGGACTATTTCTTCAGAAAACATGGACTCTTGATACCTACAGTCAGGGTGTCCAGTGGTGATGCTGTGGGCTGCATTGTGCTGGCATTGTTAGAGGTGAAATCAATACAGAAATGTTCTAAGTGATAGTTTTTAATCCGACTCACTGAACACTTACAGGCCATTTTGGACTGATACATTTGACAGCAATCTCCACCTGCATCATAAAAAACACCTAATGAAACACTAAAAGTAACAAAGACTTTTAGAATCATTGCAAAAGAGCTCTGAAACCTTTCTGGCAATCACGTTGACCCAGTACTTTACTCAGACATTTTATGTTGGTTCCCCATGTAAATTCCATCACATGTGAACAAACAGGTGAAAAAGGACACACATGACTTTTGGACATTTCCTGTTTGAAATATTTTCATTTTTCAGTTGGTTGTCTTTCAATCACAAGGCTATTAGCTAGTGTTTGCTTTCTGAACAAGATCCTTATTGCAGATATGTCAACCATTGTTCCTTTAGGTATCTCTGGCAGAGGGGGGAATTTAGGCACATATTTTCACTGTTTTCACTGTAAACTGAGGCTAATAACTGATTCTAGCGATTTCACTCCCTTCAGTCCTTATGACATCTGATAGTTAGTGCAAGTAGCTATACAAAAACACATAACACATATTTACATATCCTATGTATTCTACATATTTGTTATAGGGGGAGCTCTTTTTATGTGAAAGGACTTATTTCGTGTATTGGGTCACAAAGGTTTAAAGGCCATGTAACATTTTTGAAATTTTTATTATTTAATGAATTAACTTTGTTTACTCTTAGTAATGTTTTCTGCACTGCTTCACCATTAAGCGACATATCCTATGTCACTGACTGCAGCTATCAGTGAGCAACGTCTGGTACATGCATCTGTTTGTTTCGTATTCATATTTCATTTTAGATCGGGTTTATTATATTAAATCATAATTTGTACCAGTCAAGTAAGTCTACTGCTTGAGGAAAATGTGCTCTGGAGATAATCCTTATTTACTTGAGCAGCACTTGGTGACATTAAGGACTGAAAATGTAAACACAAAGTGTTTACATCTGAAGACTCGTGGTGTGTGGCCATTGTTACATCCTCAGTCTAGGGAATAATCTGGGCGTAACTAGAAATGCGACTTCTCACCCCAATTGTACCCAAGGAAGAGCAAAAAAAAACTCTGGTCACTTGTAAATGCTATGCAGCCGTTCCTTGACTTTGCCAGTGAGACACACAAATAACAAACGAAAGGTCTCTGAAGATTCCCAATCTTCTCTGCCCCAAAATAAAAGTAAAAAACCCACAGTTTTCTTACCTAAACTCTTACACCCATGAGCAAGAGAAAACAGTTCTCAACAAAAAAGGCTGCTGCAGTGTTCAGTATGTACAGTTAAAGAATACTCCGGGTTGTCTAATATACAAAACTATTTACAAAGATCTTGACTAACTCTCATAAAAACAGACACACAAATTTACTCACTAAGGAACTTATCAACTGAGGATTATCACAAAGAAACACTCAAAGCTACTAGCAGAAACACAGCCTGTTGGGTGGTGGAGGAAGAGGAATCAATTGAACCCACCCACTCAGCAGGCACCTGTATCCATTAAGACACACCTATTCACACAACTGGGAGGGAGGAGAGAAAAAAACCCACATCCACATCCTCTGGTGAGAGGAGTCACACATATAAACACATATATGATCCAAATGATCTTGGGTCATAAAACCATCATTAATCAGCTGGAGTCAAATACCAGGACTTAAACATGATTTATGTAAACCTAATCTGAAGAATTAGATTTTGAAAACTGCACGCACATGCACGTATACACACACACACACGTTTCCCCACTACCACTCAGTTAGCCCAATATGGAATTGTCATCATACTGTTTCAGGAAAAAACATGGAAATGTAATTAAAAATGCAGTTTAACTATATGGAATTGGATAAATTCCATGCATAGCTATACAGGTCTGTTTATTCACTGCGCTCAAGTGAAGTGCTTTTCTACCTTGTATCTATACCTACAGCTGTTTTCCTTCTTTCCTTTCTTCCTTCCTTCCTAGTAGTATAGTTAGAAAGAAAGAGGAAACACTGGCCTAAAAATACTGGAATTTTCATTAAGGGATCAGAAAACTCTTCTATTTTGGATTTTCACCCATATAATCAATGCATTGCAGATGCAACTGAAGTGGTTCTTAAGAAGACAAAAATGCCCTGTCCTTTTATTTAAACAAAGTTCCAAGCACAGTACAAGCCATATTACACTACAACCCTTAGTCTATTTAGTGCGTTCATTTCATTCAGTGGTCATATGTCTCGTGTCCTTATCTTAAAGTCAGCTATTCAGTTTTTCCACCTTATCTTTCTTTGCTTGCCAGGTATAGAAGTCTTAGTCTCGGACTGTGTTCCAGTTTTTACCAACACTGTATTTCCCAAATTCCCAAATTCTTGCTGTCATCTCTGTAGGCCTCCGCCTTTGTTGAGCAGCTTCACAGTTCTGTTGTCAGCTAAAAGCTTGTCTTGTTCCTTAACTTCCCTGAATGTGTCGTGTCATATTTCCAATAAGTGATCTACTTATCTCCAAGTTGTTCCTCGTCTTCTCCTTCTACAAGCACATTGCTTGCCTGCTGGGAATCACCTATGTTAACAGTCCTTTACTTAAAGCTGCAGGACCATCATTTGAAAACAAATTGTACTCTCTAACATTAAAAAAAAAAAATGCTATGACTGAAAACAAATAATACTCTCCCCACACTCCAGGACTGCAATGTTTATCCTGCCACTCCCATCTACATTTGACTCGGTGTGTTAAGGGAATCTGATGCTTTTAATGAGTTAAACAGCATAAAACTGCTCTCTCAGCCAGCTTTAAAACCAATACCCCACATGCTGAAAATATTAGATTTTACATGGATAATTATTCATATATTGCCATTTGAGAGGCTGAGTGTTAATGTTTGGCCCACTGTCACTCTATGATGGAGTGGTGTAAAATTTCCATGTGGAAGTGAGTTCTGGTTGTCTGGCTGCATGTTTCTCTGTATGAGGCTTGGATGTTCTTACAAATAGCTATCTGGCGTTGTGTCTCGATTGAGACAGAGTTACATCATGGCACTACAAGGCTGATGGGCTTGGCTGAAAACTTGTGGCTTTTAGAGCTTTACTTCCACTGCCTAAGTTTTCCAGACTAATTGTTTGTGAGAAATTCCCAAATTAAAAAACTGCCATTTAAAATAATCAGATACTCAGGAAGGGCATCTGGCCAAAAACATTTGCCAAATCAAGGATGCAGATCCATCTAGCTGCCGTGCTACCCTGGAGAATAACACAATGGCCGAAAGTACTCTTATATACAAACACATGAGAATCCAAGGAATTAGCCCAGTGAGGTGAGGGAAACAGTTTTGACTGTTTAATGGTGAATATGACTATAATTGGGTTATTTGCGTACATCTGATGACAAGTTTTTATTTTTTTGTTTTACACCTGTGTGGGTTATCACACTCTTTTTTTTCCTTTTTTTTTTTACACACTATTTCAGTTATTTTTAAGCATGGTCTGGTCTGGTCCTGCCTCTGCAATGTGTAGTGATTAAGAGACAACTGGCTGTACCCTGCTCTTACACTGAAGGCAAAGCCAGACTTTTGTGAGGGTTGCTAACATACCACAGTATTTAAGCTTTACTAAAACACCCAGATAACACATAATTTCATGACTGTATACAAAACATTTTATCAATTTCACTTCAACTTGCAGTCACTTAGCTGGGATTTACAGTGAACTGTGAAAAATTATCAGCTCTCTGAGGCTTTTTGGATTAATGTGTTTCTTCTATACGATTTGATTTTTTTTATTAGAACCAGATGACTTTCTCATTGTGTCAAGGTTATTGCAGTCTGTTTTGGGATAAAGTGGCTCTCCATGGTGCACATACTTTATGTCTTTGCTAAACTTCTTGGAAACACCTGCTTTGACTTCTCCACTTTCCTCTGCACGGCAGGAAAGCCTTGCTGTTCTGTTTCTCTCTCTCTCTCTGTGTGTGTGTGTCTGTGTGTGTGAGAGAACAGAAGAAAAGAGGCAAGCTCTTGGCCCAGGCAAAGCAGTGTCAGAGCAGAGAGCCAGAGTTTGAGACAGAGTGGGCTCTTCCCTCTGCTTATATAGGCGGGTTATTTTTAAACCAACACCCCCTTCCTTATTCCCTATTATTGCACTTCCTCTCCCTCTTTCTCAGGAAGCCCTCTTGGCTGAGTTTCCTGCCGGTATGCCGTGCTGACTCCAAGTGAATTGAAGAAGTAATAGCACACAAGGGTAAGGACTGGGGTGAGAGACACAGAAAAGAAGAAGAAGGAAAAGTCAAATATATTCCTATAGCACATTTAAATGACTGTTGACCAAAGTGCGGAACATCTAAGTAATCAAATGACATAAAAACATAGGCGAAGATGACAGAATTTAAGAAAGGAAACATAAAACAAGAAAACCTGAGTAAGATATAACACAAATAAAGGTAGTCAGAACTCATTCTGATTTAAAATGTTGGGGAGGCTCTGATGTGAAGGGGCAGTTTGTTCCAAAGTTAAGGCGCAGCCACAGCAAAGACCTCCTTCTCTGTGCTTTAATCTTGACCTCGGGACAGCTAGGAGCAGCTTTGGTCCGAAGACTGCAGTTAAATTTGTACACAACTCTGAAGGAGTGTACAAATTCAAAACATCAGAAAGGTATGAGAGCGCTAACCTATGCAATGCCTTGAAAACAAATAAAATGTTAAAATCAATTCAAAAACTGACTAGCAGGCAGTTTACAGATGCTAGTACTGGAGATATGTGGTCTTACATGTATGTGGCAGTTAGTAACTGCACTTAGTAACGCCTGAATAAAGAAAACCAAAAATCACTTCCAAGTTCCTCTAAAAGGGTTTTTTATAAGTCTTTAAAGGGCCAAGATCGTAGAGGTCACAGGGACCAAACACAATGACCTCTGCATTCTGTTCATTTAAATTAAGAAAATTGTCTTCATTTTAATGTTTTAACATCCTCCAAACAGTCCAGTTAAAACTTCAGAGGATTCACAGATTCACGTTTTAGTGTCAGGTAATCTGCCCAAAAGGGAGCATGTAAATTGAAAAAAGGACTGAGCCAAGAATGGATCCCTGCGGGACCCAGAGAGAAAGTGAAGGTTTTGAGGAAGATGTATCCCCCATACTGATAGAAAACCTTCTGTTGGATTTGTAAGATTTAAAACATTCTAGTGCCGTCCTGTTGATTCCAACACAGTGCTCCAGTTGAGAGATAAAGATTCTATGATCTACAGTATCAAAGGCGGGAAAGAGGTCTAAGAGTATTAAAATGGAAGAATCTCCCAAATAAGTAAAATTTAAAAGGTCATTTGAAACTTTTAAAGAGCAGTTTCAGTGCTGTGGTGTGCTTTAAAACCAGACTGAAATACTAATGCCATTTTGATCGGGAAAGGTCTGGCACTGAAAAAGTCCAACTTTAGAGAGAAAAGGCAATTTAAAAATCTGTCTGAGCAATTTCTAAATTGCCACAGTACATTTTTGGGGTTTCAAGTGGTTGATTACTTCATTCAGCTGTAAAAAAACAAAACACAGGCTTAAAGTGATCAAAAGCAACACAAGTCTGTGTGTGAACAGATGGGTCAGTAGCAGGAGGGATAATATGAGACCTGATGTCCGCGATTCTGTTAGTAAAGAATTTCAAAAAGTTTTCACATGTTGCTTTAGATGCTACAAGAGGAGCAGCAGTGGAAGGATCAGGAACAGAGTTAATGATGCTAAATAAAATATGAAGTCTGTGACAGGTGTTAGACACAATCTTAGAGAAATACTTTATTTTTGCTGCTCTTACAGACTTATGATAATTTAACAAAGATTCTCTGAGTCAATTTTCATTCATTCATTTCATTTTCATTTTCATTCAGCTTTTCTACACACCTGTCTGTGTTCTCTGGTGGCATTATTCAACCAAGTTTTAGGTTTTGGACTCCTGGTTGTGAGAGGCGCAGTAGAATCAAGGATTTCCAAGCAGGTTAAATTAAACAAAAGCCGTCTGTGCTCGAGTGAATGGACCTATCAAACGGTAAGCTATAATTATTTTTTTGATAAGAACAAGCAAAATGATCAGCAGTAACTGAGGTAATCGTATGAGATCGGTATTCGGGCACATCAGGTTTGACAGACTGTTATAAAAGGGGCATCTCAGGTACTACAGGCATGGGGTCAGGGAAATTATCATCACTGATTTCAGTGTCACAGAGAGTCAGACCACAGTCATATCTCAGCATAATTCCTGCCAAAAATTCAGTGAAGTCTTGGATAAAATTCTTCTTTTGTTTTGGTCATTGATACACCAGCGCACACAGCAAAGGACTGGACTCCTTGATTTCAAACAACTGTAGTTCAAAGCTGGAGTAAACATCAGCCGTTAGCTGCTGACAGTTGAAGCAGTTTTTATATACAGTGGCTAACCCTCCACCCTGGCCAGTTTTCCAAGGCGAGCTGAGGCTGAGGAGTGAATTACAGTCTGAAGGAAAAGGTTCAGAAAACGGGCTCAACTCACCAATGTTTAGCCAAGTTTCTAGAGAAAATCCATCCGTCAAGAGGTTAAGAAGTCATTCAGAATAAAAGTGAGGGAAAGCTTGGTATTGAAATATTAATTAGAGTGCCTCTTTGGAATACCTTTGATAGCATAAGAAAGAGCAATGGAGATAAAGAGAGAAGCACAAAGGGTAGATTGGAATCCAAAAGAATTTCAATTCAATTCAATTTTATTTATACAGCGCCAAATCACAACAACAGTCGCCTCACAGCGCTTTATATTGTAAGGTTGACCCTACAATAATACATATAGAGAAAAACCCAACAATCATATGACCCCCTATGAGCAAGCACTTTGAGCAAGCACAAACTAAGGACATGGTTTCACCTTCACCATTCCAGTACATTAATAAATTAATAAGTACACATTTGTTGTAATGCATTTGTGGGTTGAGCAGCAGAATTTAGTGTATGGGTTGAGCCCATGAAAAACTTCATAAACATCTGTTCCAACACATTTACAGTGAAATCATATTGCTTTGCACAAATGTTCATTTGTAAATAGTGGTTGCCTCCAAAATAAAGGCGACAAAACTTTGTTATGATTTCCCACAAAACTCCACAAAACACTGAGCTTTTATAAGGCTGATTACAGACCTAGTGAGCAAACCCAAACAGCAGCGAACAGTTTTGGAAAGTTTATTAACAAAACCACAAGGGAGGGGAGATAGTGAAGGGGTGCCAGGGAAACTCTGCAATCCTGTAAATTTACAGACTGAGAGTTTGTCAAAGAGGACACAGGGAATTAACAGCCGATCAGAGGGACATGGGCAAAATTTGGTAAGGTAAATGAGAGCTGCCTTAATTGAGAGAAAGGTGGTTTGAGGCATAGGGGAAGTGAGGGCAGCTGGTGGAAAACCAAGAATGCAGAGATGTTTCGGTGCAAGACTGGGCAGGCTGGTGAACATGTGATTCCTTCCTTTGGCTGAACATGGTAAATGAATCCTGCTAAATGAAGCCAAGGCTATGCAGCCTCCCTGAGCCTGGTTCTGCCACAGGTTCCTTTCTGTTTAAAGGGAGTTTTTCCGTCCCGCTGTCGCCAAGTGCTTGCTCAAAGGAGATCTATTGATTGTTGGGGTTTCTCTCTGTTAATGTAGGGTCTTTACCTTACAATAGTACCTCGAGGCTAATGTTGATGTGATTTAGTGTTATATATTTAAAATTCAATTGAATTCTATTTTCCCGCTGACTCACCCAGGCTCATCAGGGACAATCAAAGGGCTGTATGTGGGCTGGAGATCGTACAATGGACTAAACTCACTGGTGCTATATAAATAAATCACAAATTCACTTAAAATCCTTTAATTTTCTCAAAAATCGACAGTGCGCCTTATAATCCGGTGCGCCTTATGTATGAATTCTGGTTGTGCTTACTGACCTCGAACCGATTTTATGTGGTACAAGGCGCTCAAAAATCCGTCAAAAAATGTTTTAGTACGACTTTGGTAAGCTACGAAGCTGCACAGCTTGATGGATTGTCGAGCATTATGGAGCCTCGTGGAGTAATCTGGGTCCAAAACTCCGTCCACTTCAGGTCCTAAAGTCAAACGAACACTGCCGCACACTGAGAGTTAAAAAACTGTGTAAATTCTTTCATCTTTAATAAAATGATCAGCGTTGCTGCTTTACCAGGTGTAACAAATAAGTTTAACATCCATGAAAACAAAATTTATTACATTTAACGGAGTTAGAAGTTAGCAGGAAGTTAGCTCGCTAGTTTCCACCTAAACATGATATACCATGTTCTGACTGAGGTATTTGTGAAAAAATTAAAACGTACGGCTCTGCTATCACTTCCAACATAAATGAAGACAGAAAACTAAACAGCAGTGTAGGGTTACTGAAGTTGGACTAGCTGGTATATAATGATGTGCTACGTGATCGCTAGCGACACAGTTATGTTAGCATAACATAAACACAGTGAAGCTGGAGGATGAATGCTAACTTTCTTCCACTCGATCAAAGTTAACGTGAGGGTTCCCGATGGTTAGGCACAAATGGAATCGCGGGCCAGGATACTGTAAACGGACCAAACTTCAGTCAGGAGAACAACTGAGATAATCCATCCACAATACGAGGTTAGTCATTAATATACTGCAACAACATGGGAATAGAGCAGCTGTGAGAGAATTCAACATTAATGAATCAATGGTACGGAAGTGGAGGAAGCAAGAAGAATGAGTTGAGTATAGTTTGACTTATCTGACGGTTTTTTTTCGCTTAATGCGCCTTATAATCCGGTGCGCCTTATGGTCCGAAAAATACGGTAATATAGTACATGAAATAGACTAGCATACTGCATACCATATAGATGGTCATTTTCTCTTTTGGTGATTTTGCTGTGTATATGGACATGTCTGTTAATTTGTGGAGATTTCAGATATTCAATTCATAGGTTTTACTATTACATATTGTTGAACTGTGCTGTTTTTTTGTTCTTGTTAAATGTACACATTTTAACATAACAGTGAGAAAGCTGAAAAAAGGTCAGACATTTTTGCTCTGTTGAGTTATATGATTTGTCACTTACACTCAGCAATTATGTCCACAGCTCTGACTTCAGCATGTGTGGCTTCAGCTGCATTGAATGTGTATTTGTTTTGTGAATTACTGCAAAAAAGTATGTTCACCATGCATCATAGAGGAAAGTGTATTTTTATTCAATTTGGATACTATGTCTTCAGCTTATATACTTACTGAATTACATGAAACCTCAAGTAAAAGAAATTCTTATAAAATTCTTCATAGTAAACTATGAATCTGATGCACACATGACAGTAGATGAGTTTGATATATTCTAGAGTTATGATGATGAAAGAATTATAACATCTTGTGAGCAGAATGTCAAGTGGAGAAGAAAACAAAAATATAGCAGGAAGAGGAGGGAGGGGATTCCATGCATAGCTGTGGGCCAAGCTGGACCAAGTTGCACATGCTGGAGCTTTTAGGGACACTGAAAAGTAAAGTAGAGTTTGTGTAGAAACAAAAAGAGGAATCATTTGTAACATGGAATATAAAAAAACATGAAGACACAGCATAATTTGATACCAGGGATTTCTGAGTTTAAACTGACTTCTGAAAGTTTGTCAGTCAGAATAGAAATATGCCTTGTTATAGAGACATTTATGTGCTGCTAGTTTAAGCAGATAAGGGAAAGCAGACGATAATCTGAAAATCAAAACTTAACAATGTTAATACACTGACTTCAGATTTTTGGGTTTCACTTTTTTCTCTTATTTTGATATTTGGGGAAAATTAGCGCTTGCTCTAGCTGGTCATGTGATTGTTGGGTACTGTCTGTTTTCTCTGTATTACTGTAGGGTCTTTATGTCACAATATAAAGTGCTTTGAGGCAACTGTTGTTGTGGTTCGGCGCAAGTAAAATTGAAATAAATGGACTTTTAACCTTCAGGAAACTACGAGAGAAGCATGTTGCAGACAGATCTGATTTAATCGAAATGATACCATTGATCATATAAACTAAAGTAAAAATTGAAAATGATGAATATAGTGCCTGTAGCAAGAAACTATGTAGTGGGACTGTTGAAAGACAAAGAGCACCACTGTATGTTGTAAAACAAACAAAAAACATTTGCCATAGAAAGACTTTAAATATTTGCATTCCTCAGAGTTGCTACTATTTTTCTTGTAAAATTTCAGAATTATTTATTACAATTTATCCAAAACACGGACACCTCATTTTAACTCTCACTTTGTCTTGCTTGCTTTTCCTTGTTGAATGCCTGTCAGCCGTGGTTGTAACTAAAACTGAATCGAATATCTTTAGCTGCAAGCTGTACCTTCTGACCAGGCAAGTAACTGGGTGCAGTGGAGCGATGGCGATCGGCGTACTTATTGTTTTGGTCAGTGGTCTTGAGCAGACCCTCTCTGGTTTGAGCCCTGACTCCGTTGGAGGTGATGTTGCACAGAGGGAACTGCAAGGTCAGTTTCGGCGGTGAGAAAGAGAGGTGGTTGAAAGCCCAGTGATGTCGCAGAGGAGATCGGAGAACTATGGGCGTATTCGACCCAGGACAGTTGTGTGGACCAAGAGGAAGGATTTTGGGTAGTGATGCAGCAGAGAGTGGTCTCAAGCTCTTAGTTAAAGTCTTTCTGTCTGTCTGTTTGTCTATGGATGAAAACCAGAGCTTAAACAAGCTTTGGCCCCCAGGGTGGTGGAAAAAGCCTTCCAGGCTTGAGAAATGAACTGGGGCCCTCTGTCAGACAACATGTAATTCCATGTAATTCCATGTAATTTGAAAACATGATTCACAAGGAGCTTAGCAGTTTCAGATGTAGTTGGCAATTTCTTGAGGGCGATGAAATGAGCAGCTTTAGAAAACCTATCAATGATGGAAAGATTAGGGATGGGAACTAGCATATCAAAGTAGCATATCAAAGATATTACATTTGTGAAAATTGATTGCATGTTGTGTGGTCACATGTTTGTGCATATTAGATGTATTTCCTCTCTTTGTTGTGATCAGTGTTGGGTCATTACTCAAAAAAGTAATGTATTACACATATTACACAGAACACTTTATGCAGTGTGTTACTTAATTACTCCAAGGAGAAAATAATTCATTATACTCCTCATAACAATAATTTCATCTTATTCTGTAAAATGACCTGAAATACACTGTCTCATAATCATCATGTACAATATAAACTTGAGGCTACAGTTCCACACACCAACACAAATCCCTATCCTGATGAGGACACACATATGGCATAGCGGTGGCTGGGGGGACCTGAGCCAGGGTCTGGGTCATCCCGCAGGCCCCGCCTGATCATTTCCTCCAAATCCCAGGTTAATGAGCCAAAAGGGGAAGAGGGGACAGGGACAGGCCAGTTTGTTTTGCGGGTTCAGAGTCAATGAGATTCTGCTCTGCGCCAGAGTTGATGAGGGCATGAAGCCTCCGAAACTACCGGCGGACAGACTCTTTTGGTCTCACAGGACAGGAAGCAAGGAAATGCCTGGGGTGAACACAGTAAAAACACTCGTGAGCTCAGAACGTCTCTCTCTCTTCTGGAATCAGCCTTGAAGTGTGGATTCTGGCCAGCACGTTGAGGTGGCTGCAGTCCAGAAATTGACCACAAATTCTGCCATGCTGTGAATGCCCTGGTGGAGGTTTAATAATTTTTTCACAGAACTGTCCTCAGACATGGGGTGAGCGAAAGTCTCTTTCAGCTTGTTCAAAAAGACATCATATGGGCAGGCAGCAATGTGCTTGAACATGAAAAGAGCTTCAGTGCTCTTCCCCTCAGTAAGCTTACCACATTGGAAAGTTTTGTGGCGTCATCAGGAAGGAGCGTGGCTACTTCAGAATCGGTTTCGGTTACAATGAAATTATTTCTCTTTTAGCACATAAACACTGTGGTGATAAGAATAAGGATGGTAAAAATGTGGTGCAGAGAGCACCATGTGGTCAGAAGGAAAAAAACACAAAAACTTGGAAGGTTGGCAATGGACAGATGCTGGGATATCGATGGTTACACCCTCGTGCAATAAACAGGATGTAGGTTGTATCACAAGACATGATAACACAGCTAATCTTTACTCATCTACTACTACTACTATTACTGTGGTGAACATAGAGCTAGCGTGGAGCTTAAATTAGCTGGAAGCTCAAGCTATTCATTTAACTGAATTTTATATTTGGGGCTTACAAACAGGACATACAACATGTGGATAACTGTTACACTAAATCTTGGGTCCATGTAGATTCCCATAGCTACTGCTTGAAGAAATGACATCATCCTTGACTGTTAATTTAAGTTTAAAAATATGCAAACAGTATTCACTTGCTAATACTAATATGATCATTATTTGATGTAATTTATTATCAGCTCACTGGAGTCTTTCGTTTGCCTGTCATGTCCAGCCCTCATACTAGTAAAAAAATGTTATCTCACTAATCCCACAGAACTCCAGAGAAAACATGACTACGTTCTCTCATTTCAACATAATTCATTTTAATGAACTGAACATCCTTAAAAATTACAAGACTAAATTATGTTTAGATGAGAAATTTAAATTAGTCATACTGGATATATGAGGTCCTTATATGCAAATTCAACAACTGCCCTATTTTTTTCAGTGAGGTTTTATTTTCAGGGAATTGAGAATCACAAAGAGGTTGCTAGGAAAAGCCACAACTACAAAAAACCTGCAGAGAGAAAGGCAAGTCCTGAGCAGTCAGCTGAATGGGAAGAACACCTACACTCCACTGTTTTTTCAGATACCCTGTTATTATAATAAGCTAGCCAAAACAGGAGATAGAAGCTGATATCAAGACAAAAAAAAGCTCCTTACCATGCATGGAGGGTTTCACCTGAAGTCCAGCACCCTGAGACTGAAGAAAAGAAGGAACACAAGAAGCTTGAGAAATACCAAGGGCTGAGAGAGGAGCTAGAAAATATATATATTTATATATATGATTTCTTTTTCTTTTTTTTGTCACAACCTGGTGCAAGAGGACAGTAGCCATGTAGGTCACTGCAGTAGTGTAAGCAGTGTCTGGATGTATGATGTGAAATGCTCTTAAGACAATTAACCAAAATTCTAACCAACCAAATCAAACCCCAAGGAGAAAGAGACAGACAGAGAGAGAGATTTACGCCAGCAAACTAAATAACAGCCAATCAGGCAGCTCAGATGTAACCTGTCCCGTTAGTTGCATCTGTCTCTCTAGTCTTCCAATATGAGGAGTCCTCATAAGGTGTCACACACCCTCCATAAGAACTGAGTTCTCCACAACATCTGAAAGATATTTCAAGTAAACACACAGAAGCAATATACATTGAATCATTAGTTACAAGTCTGACCACAACAGCTACATAACTAATTTATTCCAATATTTTTTTGAACATAACAGACTACAGTCTTACTATTCTGACTCACCTAGAGCTCCTTCCAAGTTCAATTCAATTTTTCAATTCAATTCAATTTTATTTATATAGCGCCAAATCACAACAACAGTCGCCTCAAGGCGCTTTATATTGTGTAGTAGATCATACAATAATAGATACAGAGGAAACCCAACAATCATATGACCCCCTATGAGCAAGCACTTTGGCGACAGTGGGAAGGAAAAACTCCCTTTTTCCTTCCCATATGAAGTTCCCATAAATCTACCTGCCAACCTCATCACATTTTCTCTTCCTCATCCTCTTAAATCTCAGCAGCTTTGATACCTTAGGAAGCAATTCAAGAAAAGCACAGCATAGAAAACTAGCAGTATTAAAAAAAAAAAAAAAAAAAAAAAAGGAAGAGGAAA
>VUQG01004393.1:0-10361 GCA_015106755.1 Etia nguti
TCGGGTGAGAAAGCCGAGAAAGAGAAAGCTGATTCTGATGCGTCGGGTCCGCTCTGTGTTTACGTCTTTGTGTGGAATCCGTGTACCTGCTCTCATTTACTGTTTGCTGGTTGTTGAAATAGTTTTGTGAGCTTTAACCTGAGATTCTGGCGTTTCTGGCAAAATACATTTATATTTAAAAGTCGCTTCAGGATTTAATGAATCGATATCGCTTTATTCAAGCTACTCACCTCTCTCTATCCACCTGCACTTTCAAACGTACACGCGAAGGACCACAGGAATATCTGGACCACGGCCAATCAGAGAGGTCCCGCCCCTGACTATCTCTGATTGGTTTAGACCACGATAGGGGCATAATGTGTGTCTGTTATTGACCACACGGAGACTTTCAGAGTTGCGAACAGTTGGTCGCACCGGTGCAACCTAGGATTTTTTTTAGTTGCACCATTGAAAAATGGTCACACTCTAGAGCCCTGGACTAAACGCTGGGGTTCATTAAATACCTGACAGCCTCAGCCACGTTGTTAGAGGTGTGTCCTGACAGGGCGTCGTGAAGGTTTCTGATGAAGTAGTCTCTGTAGTCCTCGGGCAGAGCCATGAAGGTCCCGCCCATCACGATGAACTCTACTTTGTCGACGCTGTGGCCCAGCTGCTTCAGCTGCAAATCACACGCAAGGATTTGGGTACCATTTAAAACGATGGACTTATCTGCAACTTCAGCTAAGTGCAGCAACGCACCATTATTCAGCAGAACAATGATTTTGTTCCCTCAAAAAATTTATTGGAATTAAACTTTAAACAGCTAGTGCACATAAACCGGACCTCCCACAGGCAAAAACTCCATGAAGAAGATGAAAACTGTGGCCAGTTTAAAAAAAGTTCCACATAAACTGTTCCAATGAATAACTGTGCTCTGCTGCATAGCACTAATGAGCCCATAAATTTAAATAATGGCATAATTAGGGTCAGTGAAAGCCTCGACACTCATTACAGCACACTAAATATATTATCACAAGCTGATTTGTGGAAATGACTTTTTTAGTAAGAAGCTCATCTAGTGACCACATAAAAAGACACATTTCACATGTGCTAAATGCAGGCGGGTCAATCGAAACACCTGATTAAGTTGCTTTCTGCTTCTGTAATTTCAGGAAAAGCCAAAATAACACATACGAATAATCAAAACGATGTACATTTTTAAAAACTCAAAGCATACCGTAGAAAATCACTGACCTGCTCCACTCGATGTCTGGTCTGAAGGTAGGGGTCGTAACGAGCTCGGATGGCTCTCATGGAGGTCGGCTGTCAGAAAGAAGCGGGGAGGACGTTTAACGTACGTTTCCTTACTTACAAAAGACAGACATGGAGTTCCACAGGGTTCTGTGCTAAGAACCTTACACATCCTTTTTTGGGTTAAATTAAAAAACATGGCTTAAAGTCCCAATGCACAACAAATAAAAACTTTATTTATCTGGGTGGCATCACTCTGGCCTCCAGTAACACTGTGAGGAACCTTGGAGTCATTTTTAAACAGAGCATGTCCTTTAAGCTGAATGTTAAACAGTTTTGGAGGAATGCTCTTGTTCATCTGCACAATATCTCTACAAACATCCTATCTCGTGATGCTGAAGGACTGAAGTTCATGTAACTGTTACTTCTAGGCTGGGTTATGGTAGTTATTATAAATGATTTCTACTTCTGGGTTCTACACTGTAGGGAAGTCGTAAACAAAGACAATTCTCAAACACTACACCATAACTTGATGTGAACTTCCCTAGAAACGTAGCTACACATGTGTATAAATTCTGGTGTAGTCTCTACACAAACACAGCGCGAGCACTGACACGGCCTAGAAGGATGGATTCAGTTTTGTCCATAGCTTCTCTAAATTGGTTCCAGGATAAATCTAGAATTCATTTTTAAATCTTTGTCCTCACATACAAAGTCCTGGATGATCAGGCATGCCACTAAATCTTAAAGACCTTGCAATAACATTTTATTCTAATGGAGCATGTTGCTCTCTGACTGGAGGCTTATTTGTGGATTTTAGAGTTTCTGAAAGTAGAATGGGACGCAGAGGCTGCTGTGGAAACAGCTCCCAGTTTGGGTTGAGGAGACAACTACTTTACTTTTCTCTACTTTTAATATCAGGCTTCAAACTTTCCATCCAGGTATACACAGTAGATGAAATAAAGGTGCTTCACCTCATAGCCAGTGTAAGACTGTGTGGAGTACTCAAAGTCAGAGTCCGGTCCACCAGGACAGTAGCTGCCAGAGTAAAAAAAAAATTACATTACAACATGTTAATACACGTCTGATTATCAATAAACTGCTGTCAGCACTTCAAGCTCAAACATATCAAAGGTTTTACATCTACCTCGCTTTAGGTTTTCTTCTGTGTACCACAGTATGGCCACTAAATACATTTACACAACAGTGATGCTGCTCATACTGAAAAAGCACAAATATGAAATCTATCCTCACAGATTTCCTCTCATCAAAAAGCAATACTTACACACAGATGTTGCCTGTAAAGCTGATGTGAGGACATCGATGTGGTTTACACATCACAGCTACAACTGCGATCTGCAGTAAAAACACAAGTGCTGAATATTAAAACTGCTCCTATTTTTGGGGTTAGGTATAATGAGAAATATAATTTTTATATAGTCTGATCGAACGTTCACACATTTCCAAATGTAATCTTTCACAAATCACTGTTGATAGTCTGTCTAAAGCTGAGCTAAAGGATTAAACACCATCAGCGTTGTACAGTGTGTTCAGACTATACCAGACATGAACACACACACCTGCTAACATGTGACTCCAAACTATTACTCAAAATGCCACTTGGTGCATTTTAAATTCAGCCTTACTGAACCTAAACCTGAAATATCAGACTGTAGGGCAGAGATTTGGACGGCAGAATAAACACAACGTACCCCGCTGGCAGTGCGGATAGGTTTGGCCTTTAGTTTGGGCACCAGTGCTCGACGGTATTGCGGTGGAACAGCCGCGATGATATCCACCAATCGGGGCTGGGCTTCTAGTCCATATTTAGCTGAGGCCTGAGTCTTAACTCTGTTTGAAAGCACAAAATGCAAATCACTTAAAACTCACCTGCAACTGAAAATTGTACAAAAAAACAAATTAAAATTTTCCTTTAATGCAAACTCATTTTGGATTTGATGCCACGAAAAGCTTTCAAAAAAGTTGGAATAGTCGCATGTTTCCCACTGAGGAGATCAACGGCTCTAGTGTTGATAAGAAGAGTTTTCTCGTCGTTCCTTGATGTGTTGTGTTGTGTTTCAGCTGCTCCTTTGTCATATTTATTGTTCAATAATGTGCTAATGTCTTACTGAGTGCTAATGTATTTTGCACAATGTGGTTTAGTGTTGTCTTGCTGACATAAGGAAGACCTTCCCCTGAAAAAGACATCTGGATGGCAGCATAGATTCCTTCAAAACCTCCATAAATCATATTGCATTGAGGGGCTCTTCACAGATGTACAAGTCACCCATGCCAAGTGCAATAAATGCAACACACACTAGCACAGATGTTTGGTTGTGAAGTTTGTATGAATAACAATGACAGTGGGTCCTCTCCTCATTGGCCCAGACTACAGGACTGCAGCACTTAAATGACCACAGGCCCAGAGAAAGGACCACTTCTTAAATGGTATGTGGGAGGTACATATGTAATATGTATCATATGTAACACACAGTAATCACACGACTGTTTCCTGCAGCCGATACCAATTTCTAATCGTTCCTTACATGGCTTACATGTGCATTTTTGCAGTAGCCCAACATAGAAAATGGTCATCGTTGTGCTGTTCCTAAATAAACTACAGTGCACATTTTTTATAATAAAGACATGTGCCATTGCAGCAGTGCTGTTCAGTGAAGCTCTGTGCCAAAGACCATTAAGACTAATCCAACTTCAAGTACACAGACGGTAGACTGTTAGTAGAACCAGTTCATTGTTGTTTTGGTTACAGACTATTGCTGCACAAGCCGTATGTCTACTGTAGCGTGGGGATTACTTACTTGTTAAGATTGATGTCTTTTCCCTTCTCATGAGCTTCAACCAGCTGCTTAATGACATCGGCAATGGTCATCATCATCAGCTCGGCTCGGCTAAGGTCACCTGACCAAGAACAAGAGCAGCATAGTGAGATTACTGTCATTACAGTGAGAAGCTGTATTCGCAGGCTATTTATACACAGCTGGATAATGTGCAGGAGTCCAGTTTCTAAAATGCAGCTTTACGGAGTGAATTACAGTTCGATATACAGTGTAACGGATCTCTATTAAAACGAGAAAAGTTGCTGAACTCTTCTCTACCGAGTTATGCAGCTTCCGTCATCATCTTATGGGACCTGCATTTAGCATTAGCTTTAAGCTACAATCACCCTCAGCAGTTTAGAAAGCTGTTTCCGATGTTTTAAACGCTTTGCCACACACTCACTCTTTTTCTTTGGCTTCCCCATTTTTTCTGTTAGTCACCAGGAAGTCTGTTAAAGGTTCTTCAGCTGTCTTCAAAGCCCGACAGCACTCTGGGGTAACAGTAAACAACTCCACGTTGCGACCGAACACGGCACCTGTCGTGCGGCGATAGCAGCTGTCGCAAAAGCAACGTAAACACACTTTCGCAACGTTTAACTTGTCCGTGTAAATGTGTTCATGAGTAAAACAACGCCAAGTTTGGTTTAATTACTAACAAGTGCGGATGTTTCGCTAAAACATCTCAACATGTGCTGAATAAGCGCAGCTGAAAGGAGAGGCGCAGACTTTCTACGACAGGTGAGTCCACAGAGCGGCGCTCAATTCCGTCTCATAGAGACGGTCCGCGTGTGCGCGGAGCAGCTGACGGACTTGGAAGCTTTCTGACTTAAGTCTCACGGCAAATCCCTTTAGCTGCGAGCTGACATGGCTTGACTGATTCCTGCGGGAAGTCTTTAGGAAATGCAACAGGTGGAGGAGCTGTGGGAGTGAACCCTGGACTGTCGTAAGTGTTACTTAGACCTTAAATGGGCTTTCCACGGTGCTGCGTACAGGTGCCGGTTACTTTCATCGGCGGTAAATGTGAAAGTATTTAACCCTGTGTGCTGCTGTTATGCAGCCCTCATTAGCCTGCCCGGCTAGCTGCTGTGTGTCACTACTTGAAGGTGCCTGAGAGGAGAGGAGGGAGTCGGACGGGCAAACCACTGCGCACTCTTTCACACGGTTAGTTTGCTGCTCTGAACTATCGAGGTTTTATTTCTTTTTTATTTACCTTGTTATCTTTTCACGGAAGAGTTCACAAGTCATTGACTGGAGTTAAAGTGATTTAGAAAATGAACGCAGTTTAATCGCTGTGTTCAGGTCTCACTCGGATAAATAAGTGGTATCTCACAATGTGTGATATTAAGTACACGCCAAGTCATTTCACGGGTGGTTTTTTTTGTTTTGTTTTGTTTTTTTTCCCTCTCTTCATTCATGTGACGCAGGTCAGGTGCCACCATGGATGACAACAGTCTCAGTGACTCCAATGTAAAGGTGGCTGTTCGTGTGCGGCCAATGAACAGGAGAGGTGAGTATAATACAAACTGCTGCACTCCCAGCGTTCATGGCTAACTCGCTGGTATCAATGAGGCCTTTTAAAGGCAACCGTCCACCTTCAAAGGGAAGTATCAGCCCTGCACTTCACCCATATCTGAGTCCGTGTTTACTCTCGTTCAACTTTTGGTAAACAGTAAGGCTCAGTGCAGGGTTAGTTTTTCCCCTTCAAGCTCTGAAATATACATGCACTGTTTATGTCTTGAAATGTAAGTTTTGAATTCAAATATCTGCCCACATAGGTGCTGGTAGGCATTTCGAGATCGCAGAGACGTGTTTTGTGCACTGTCACTGGCCTAAATACTTCTGACAACAGCTGAGCTGGACTGGAGTGTCAGCTAACTGCAGCAGCAACTTTGAACTTTTAAGTTTAGCTATCACTTTCTGATTAAGAGTCCTCAAATGAAAGCTGATAATAAAGCATTTTAAAAGATAAAATAAAACCTTGTGACTCATGCCCTAACACCTACTCTGACAGGAAGTTGCTGCTCTGTCTCCGCATTAAAAACCTTCCAGTGCAGGTAGGAATGAGGAAGAGAAGGTGTGACCCTGGTTTTCCTTAGTGTCTGCACAGGGAGTTGTAAACTGGTCGTAATGTTTGTGCAGGCCTGGATGAATCAGCCTCAATAAAACCTCTTTCCTGCCTCCCTTTGTTGGCCTGTTTGGACCTTATGGACACACACGCATGCATGCCACCTGTTATTCTGCAGAGTGACTCAGTAACTTTTAGGGAAAGTTATGACACCCGGTATATGAACTGCTGCTTTTAAAACAGTGCATTATGAAGACTGTGCAGCTTGTTTTTGGACATTTCACATTGTTGTAGTCCAAAAATCACATCTTGTCTTTCTCCACTATCCAGAAAAAGACCTGAAAACCAAATGTGTGGTGGAGATGGACGGGAACCAGACAGTTCTGCATCCAGTCGTCACTAGTGTGAACACAGCAGACCCCCGGTAAGCTATTACATGCAAGAAAGTTGTCGCGAGTTTGAAGCCAACCTGTTTAACGGTTTAAATTTCAGACGCTTTGTGGTTTACTTTTTTCCCCCTTTGTTCCACTTTCACCACAACAACATCTAATCCTGCTTTGATCCTGTCCACAGTGGCCTCCCTGGTTAGCCACACATTATGTTTAGCTTCATCTCTTTATCATGAAAACTTGTTTAGCAGAGGTGTCGGCTTGAGTCACGCTGCTGGGGATCATCAATCTGATGACATCACACTTGACAAAGTAAACTTTAGTTAAGCAGCACGCGATAACTTGTTTAGACTTGGACCTGTATTGGTGACTGGATCATGACTTGGAGCTCGACTATAGGCGTGCTTCGGCACTTCTTAACTTGACATTTGCAGCGTGGATCTAACGAACTCGGGTGTAACGTCAGCTTTTTCTGTAGACTGATGATAGCTACTGAATCTTTGGCTATGATTCAGAGCTGGAATTCCTTTGCCGTTTCCTACCATGTGATGTCTTTCATGGCTCGCTGTCATGATAACCACTAAAGGACACATCATCTGGTATGCCAGAGATTTAGGTTTGCATCCTGTCTGTTGTCAGCAGGGATGGGCTCCTTTGTTGGATAAGTATTTACGAAGACAGACGGACGTTTTCTACTTGGTAATTTGCTTAGATTATTATTTTTAAATTAACACATTGTCTCAGTGAATCGGCACCATAGACATTGCTTGCAGGTCTAAAACATGAGGCCAGTGCAAAAGTGGCTTACACCTGGATTCTTTCTAATGGTCAGCAGGGCGCAAAAGGTTGTAGAGAAGTCTATAACCTCTGTAAATGGTTTCCTGGCAAGTTTCCTGTTTGAGTGAGTATTGACACAGCATCGTGGACGTGCTGAGAAAATGGATGATAAAGTAAGATGATCGAAAGGCTGCCACCATGTGAGTTTACCAGGTTTTCAGCTTCTCGGTCAGATTAACTCTTCGCCTGTGATACAGTCTTTAATCTGGACATCATTTCATGCTGTGTTTCTATTGGTTGGTTTGTGAAGCCCGTAGCAGAAGTTGTAATATGTCAATGTGATGACCAAAATCACATTCAGATTCACTCACCGATAGAGCCACCTAAATTTCTTGCACTGACCAACCTCTGTGTGACCTCGCTGTGTGTCACAAAACCATTGCAGTAGCAGCAACTTTTTTGGAGCCACAAGCAAAGAGATCCTGTTTTTGTTGTTTTTGTTTCGCTGGGTCAGCCGAAAATCATGCCGTTCATGCTATCAAGTTAAAACCATGACAACTCCTCATTAGACCCTCTGCCTTACAGAACAACACTCATATCCTCATCTTTGCACCATTTTAACGACTATCTCTTGTCCCTTTTTATGAGTAGCTATTTCCATTGGACAAGTGCAGACAGTTCAGTGAGATTCCTGGCTGTGAGTGTGTTGTAATATGTATACAACAACAGGACTGACAGTATCATAGATTCACTCATTTAATTACCGTCAGGCGAGTTTAGAGAGAATCTAACCAGCTTTTCAGGTTGGCACCCAGCTGTTTGGAAAAGGGCTCAAATCTAAAACTCCCTCCACCCATCCTCCGCGTAATTCTTCCTCCTCCCTCTCTGTCCCTTCTGCATCGTTACTCTTTACAAAGGGCGTGTCTGTCCCGGCTCAGCCCTGCTCAGGTAGTTTGACACACATTTGAAGGAGCAGGAATAAGGAGAGGAAAATGGTGTCGGAGTTTTCTGTAACTCCAGTCGTGTTTATGATGTCAGAAGTCACATTGGTGCAATGTGTTGCTGTGCACACACTAAATTTTATTTGTTTTGATGGTTGAGTTTGCTTTTGATAAAGCAGTCCGACCCTCCTCTCCTCGTGTTTCAGTGAGCCAGATATTGAGTGATAGCGGTGCAGGGAGATGTTCCCTGGAGGTCTTGGCCCTTGTTCAGTATGTAACTATGCCTTAGGGCAGTCAGTCCCCTGCAAACATGGACTAAATGAATCACTGTCTTTGTAAGGAGGTTTGAGTCTCATATTTCGCTGTGATTCTTTGCATTTTTCCGTGCATATGTATCCGTGTTTTTCTTCTGTCCTGACATGCTTCAGCGGCGCTGTGTTTCCCCATTTGGGGCTCGGTATGAACAGGTTTTACAGGCTCAGTGCAGCACAGACACAAATGGTCCCAGACCAGCACAGAGGTCAGACAGGAACGGTGGAAGTGGTAAACTCATCTTTAACATGTTTAACTCATGTTAGTTAGATTTTACATTAACAAACTAACAAGAATCAACAGTACTGTTACTATAGAAGTAAATGTTATTCTTCCTAATGGAAGGCTTCACCTAATTTATCCAGTCGGTAAATTTGGTCTATAAAATAGCTTTTGCATTTCACATAATCTTCTCAAGTCTCGCTGACCTCTCCAAAACCTTCCTACGCTGCCAACTGGGGTTAAAAACTGCTTCTTTAGCCTCTGCAGCACAAGCTGGTCTCCAGTCCTACTACTGCTGTCTTACTGGAAAAGGGACGTTACAGACACTGCAGTCATTATAGTGTGATGCTACAATATGTTGGATTGTGACACACAACCTGACATTCCATCTGGTGCTTAATCGAACTGTCAAATGTACAAATGCATACGACTGTGGGATTTGTGTAAAATATTTGTATAAATCACAGAGATGTTGGCACTCGCAGGGGGGATGTTTATGCAAAGGTTCGTCATGATTGGTCCGCTCCTGTAGTAGGCAATGGGGAACATCCAAACACATGCTACGATCATTATACAGTAGGATCATAATATGAATTCCTAATAAACAGGGTGTAGATGTAAAGCGATAATAGTGCCTGTTTAAAAAGCCCAAAGTATAATGTAGAGTCTTTTATTTTTATCTTATTGCAGACCGACGTTATCAGCTGATTTTATCATATTAGCTATTTGCAGGTGTTTTGCTATCAGCATCTCTAACAGAGGATTCTGTGTGCTGATTGTCTCAATGTGCATTTTGTGTTGATTAGCCAAAGTGTGGAAAGCAGAAGGCGTCCGTGTCTGTACTACTGCAGTTTCCCTGTTTGCTGTAAAACGTTATAGCAGTAACTGACCGGCCTCTTCTGTGAAGTTTTTGCTTAGTCAGCTCACTGCCTGATGGGTTCAGCTGATTTGCTTCAGGGGCTGTTAATATGTCACAGCACCCTGGGAGGCTGCAGCACAGCGGGGCCTGTCAGATTAATGAAGCCCTGTTACTGCTTTAATAACGTGGGAGGACACTAACAGTTAGCATTTTCATGAATTTCCTCGTATGCTCTTAAAGAGAACATTTTATATATAAGATCTGATAAGAAAATGCCACCTGGGATACATTTTAAAACATCAAACTTTAAGACAAAATGTAATTTTATGTCTTCACTATGACTTCTCCATTTTTTCATTTGTAAATCACCGGTTGTATAAACCCAGACTTTGTTGAACACAGACTTGCTGACCTACCGTCCTCCTCTTTTAGTGATTCCTTGGAGCTGTGAGCCTCTGCCAGTTATCTCAGGAATGTCCTCACCATCCCAGGAGAGAACGGGACTAAAGGCTGCTCTTTTATGGATCAGCCAAGTCTCACACAGGGAGGCCTTGTTTCATTACAGCTCCTTAATCTGAGTGGTGACGACTGAATTTGCAGCCATTTTCAACCCCACGTTGAGTTTTATTTCTGTGTGTGTGTGTGTGTGTGTGTGTGTGTGTGTGTGTGTGTGTGGTTGTGTGGTTTTAGATCACGAACCTTTACTTTTAGTGACTCAGTGTGGCTGAA
>VUQG01004396.1:0-10236 GCA_015106755.1 Etia nguti
TCCTTCACCTGAACTCCGGCAAACTTCGACTGACTTCCTCGTCACTGCCCTTTTTATTGTCAGCAAGCAATCATTCGTGAATATGCAATTACTAATACACGTGACAGTCTTAAGCAGGCATATCTGAACAACATCAGCGTCTGTATTCTGTGTGTGTGTGGGTGGGTGCATGTGTGTGTGTGTGTGTGTGTTTTCAGCCATTCCATACATATTCATACAACCTTTTTAATAAACTTAATGTGTATGAGGTATGCTTAAAACAGCAGAAACGAGCATCTCGCTTAACTATAGAAACAGGAACTTGCAAAAGGGCATGTCTCAAATGGACATTTGAAGGCGTAAAGTCTTGCACCTTAAAAGAACATAACAGTCTGGCTTCTAAATCTATAATGGAAAATTATAGCATCAAGGCTGCTTCCTCTCATCTCATGGTGCTCAGAGTGCACACAGAATCCTTATCAGACCTAATAAGGATAAAGTATTTTATCAGCATACAAATGGTAATATATATTTCTAAGCATAAATGACAATCTTAAATTATTAATTCTGACACCAGTGTTTACAGGTGTTTTTTCATATGTAATGTCTTTACTTATATTGGTAAATAGACTTTAGTGAACAGGATTTACAAAGAGGTTATATATAAAATGGAAAAATTACCTGTTTTTCAAGTATCTTTATGACTCTGTGTTATTGTACCTACATTCCAGTCCTTTTTAAATATTTAAAATATGTTTACAAAACTGTTGTTATATTTTTTGTAATGTCTGCTGCCCTCTTGGCCAGATCACCTTAAAAAAGACATTTTTAATGTCAACAAGATTTTTTTAACCGGATAAATAAAGGATATGTAAAGTAACTTTGCCAAAACCGACTGCGGCTTCTAAGTTGCAACAGGAGTGTTGTGGCTCAAGATGACTTCATATCATTTATGAGGGATACATTTGATATATTTCACATATTATAGGCCAACAAATTATTTACAGCAGTTTAAATACAGGCAATCACTTTTTGGCAAATATCAGTCAGTTTTCCTGGCACAAATTTACAGGACTGAACAATAACAGCACGAGTTTAGATTCTGTATCCACTGCGGTTATTCTGCCATCATTTAGATTATATGACAACAACCTTCAAATCTGAAGTCTCAGAAATCTGCTTCATGTTCAAGTTCCTCCAATAATCAGGGCTAATATCATCAAATCATACATAAACAGACTTTGACATGTTAAATTTTTCTCAAATATGGGAACAAATATAAAATACTATATTAATAACAAAATAACTTTTAAAAAAACAGCTACAATTTGCTTGAAACATTTGCAATAAAAAAATATAAAATAGCTTTAGGTAAAGTTTGGGTCTTGCAGTCGGATGATGATCCCAAACTCAGCAGCAAATCTGCAGCAGAATAGCTGAAAATCAAGGGCCAGTCAAAGTCCAGACCTCAACCTGACTCAGATGTTGTGGTGGGACCTTCAGAGAGCTGTGCATAAATAAATGTCCACAAACCTCAAAGAACTGAAGCAACGTTGTAAAGAAAAGTGGGCCAAAATTCCTCCACAACAATATGAGAGACTAATAAAGTCAGGCAGAAAACCATAACTTCACATTCGTGCTGCTGGAAGTGATTCTAGTTTTTCACAGGACTGTAGTTTGATTTTAAAGAAACGTAAAAGTGCATTGAAATTAACATAAAGTTATTGCAATTTGAAAAAACAAATAATGTAAACCACACAAACTCTGTTCCTTACACTCTCCACATAGCAATGCACATAACATATATAATATATATACATTTACCAATAAAAATATACAATTTCAAACTATTTAAAAACATCAGTTACTCAATATTTGTTCATTTTTCATAACTGTACACTTAATAAAAAAAGTAGAGCATTTTTGGTCAAGTGGAACTTCTATTGGGCTAATTTTACCACATCATTCAGTCCTCTTCCAAAATGTTTGAGTCTTTCTGTCACTCACAGTAAAACATTGTTCCTTCTGTGCATTTAGTTTCTGTGTCTGGTGTGTTTGTCAGGATTAGCTAGCTTGGCAGAAATTTCACATTAAGCAATTACAGTGTGTTACTGTGAGGTGTGTGTTCATCCTGAGTCACAGCTCAAGTTTTCTTGCAGGTGAAGGAGATGGTTTGTCACCTCACTGTCATTCTTGATTAAACGTGTTTGACTCCTTCAAATAAAAAACAAAATTTGAGATCATTACCACTCTCAATAATCCCACCATATTTCTAAAAAAGAATACATTGAAAATGTACATTTAACTAACATGGTACAATGACAAAATAGCAAATGATATTTTATTTCTTTGATTAAAATACAGCCCAGACCGCATGCTCCAAGTTACAAAGGAGAGAGACAATCTGGGGTGGACTCGTGAACATGGTTTTGGCTACCTGGACATCAGTGAAGGCACCATGAATGCTGAAACATGTACACAAGTTTGAGAGCGACCACACAAAAATATCTGCTAATTCTAGTCTCTGTGTTTGTGGTGCAGATGTCTGTGGCTGTTTTCACAAACATTTAGTAAGCTGAGTGAGGAAAATTAATACTTTACAAAAAGACAGATTAAATCACAATGCAAAGAATTAATGAAAAAATAACATGTAAAATATAAACAATTATCAAAAAGTCTTACCATTAATGTCATTGATTGATTTTTGTGGTGTTTTGTCCTTATAGGGCTCCCTGAGTGACAGAAGGATTTAAACAATTTAAAGTCAGTATTGAAAATATGTGCAGACATTACTGGATAGATGTGAGTTTAGCCTCTAAGAGTCAATAAATCATTATCGTGTCAATGATATAAGACACATGAGAAAACACATATTAAGTCAAAAGTAAAAGTTACCTTTCACTTTTTTCTTTAAGCAGTACAGTGGAGCAACAAAAAAGACAAAGACCACTACTGCAGCTATTACAGTGATCCAGGAGGAATCTGTGAGAAAAGCAGAAAAAGTGACACTGATTAACACTGATACATCAATCATGTATTGAAGGAAAAGCCAGATTTACTGAAGTCTTGTTACTAGATCCCATTCAAACTGACCCAGAAATCATCAATCTATTAAAGATTGATGACAAAAGCAGGAAAAATTTGAAACTGATCAACACTGATACACCAATTACTGATCAAAGAGAAAAATGCATACTTTCAGAATGCATGTTATTGCATGTCAGTTTCATCAATCCATAAGTATAAGTTTCTCACCATCACTGTCATAATCTGACGTCTGTTGGACATCAGGAATCGTCACAGTCACCTGTCTCTGAGGAGCAGAGAGCACTCGTGCTGCACATCCCACCTGTGTGCTGTGTTTACATGAACCTGAGAGCACAGCTGTAGTGGTGACAGTGAATGTAGTGTTGGTGTTGGACACACTGACAGTGTTGTACTGTGTGAAGTTGAGGTCTTGTTGTGAGACACTGAGTGTTACAGTGGGAGCAGGTCGACCAGTGGCTGAACAGGAAACAACCCACTCTTCAGTAGAGTTTGACTCTCTGACATCAAGGACAGGTTCATGCAGCTCTGTGGAGGATCAACAAATACTTTAAGGAATATGTTGTTAAAAAGAAACCAGCTGCAAACACATTTAAACACATTAGGTTAAAGGTCTTACCATAGACTTTGAGGCAGGGTTTACCTGTGAAGGAGCCTTCAGGATAACTGTTAAACAGACAGTGATAGCATCCTTCATCCTGCTCTGTCACATTCCTGATGGCTATGGAGCAGTTCTGTAGTCCAGTATGTTTAAACTTAAATTTATTTGTAAAGCCATCATTCACTCTCTGACCAAAGTACTTGCTGTAGGTGGCAACATTCTCCTCATGATCAGGTGAGATTTTCTGCCATGTGACCTGAAGGACGTCTTTAGTCTCCAAGAGCTGACAGCTGAATTCAGCATCTTCTCCCACTGCTGCCAGCACAGTCTGCTGTGTTTGTATCACTGCTGTTAGAGCTGCACACACAAATTGTCATGTGGGACACCTTTCGGCTTTTCATGCATTTTTGGAGATCTGGAATATAAATGTGCCTGTCTCTAAAGGAGTTTGGATCCACTTTTCTTGTTTAAATGTACTATAGGCTATAAATAAAATAGACCTGACAGTCATTATTCATGATGTTTTTAAGGTATCTCTTTTTCTTTAAAAAAATATTTATTTAACACAGTTCAATGGGCTACATATTGAACTAATATATCCTAACCTATCCTATAATAGTATCTATCCAATATCAGCACTAGTATTGATAGTATCGATAATTGTATCGACCCGCCCACCTATGCTATTGTTTTTGTTATTCTAGAAATTCCCTGTGAATTTTTGCATTTTCTCAGAAGCCTTCCCTTAGTTATTTCAGTAGAAAGCCCCGTATTGCCCATTTCTTCATATCAGCACTGTTTGATCTTTCCCTTTAGCATGTTTTGGCTTGTTGAGATGTTAGTATTTCTTCGGCCACAAACATTTTTAATGTTAATGCTATTTTTATTGTCCGTTACGGGACGGTTGAACCTGGACCGGTGGGTTGTAGTTTTACAGCAGCACCACTAGCTACTATTACTCTGGGTTACACTACGGAAAAATGCTGCTGCTTTGCATGTTTGACTTTCTCTTTCCCTTTCTACTGTTGTTGGTTTTGTCCTTTAAGTGCAATTTTCTAGGTCGCGTCTTGGCTGGGCTCTAGTCAGCGTTATAATCGGCTCTCTGTCTCAGCCATAACTGACTGAGAGTTCTGTGGTGACCCAAAACATTTTATTAGACTTTTTTATTCACTCAGGTCTTCAAGTCCTTCTTTTAAAAACAGTGTATAAACTGTAATTGTTTATTTCAGAACAGTTGGTGTGTGTGTTCAGCCACTTCACACTGCTAATAGATGGTTTATTTGCTCTCAACTACATTTTGTCTCTGAACAGTATATGTGTGACTTGATTGACGGCTCTTTTTATTTCATGTGTTAATTAATTGTCAATAAACTACTTATGACCCGAACCCTGTCTCTAAGGCATAACACACCCGAGTGCCTTCTTGGTAATGGGTCTAGTTTTGCGTTGTCGGTTTTTCTTAAACTGTTTCTGTCATCATTAGTGTATTCCCCTCCTCTCTCGTTGCCACAAAAAAATGTTTTTGAAATATAAAAATGTCCAGTTTCAAATTTTGTTTAACATAAAAAAATATGGATCAAGACAAATGTTTTCATACAACATGCAAGACTCATACATTTCTCCCGTTTCTTTTCACATTGGATTTTTATTCCTCTTCAAAGCAGCTCTCATTAAGCTCAACGATGCGCAACTCCTGACAAATCCCAGAAAGTAGATTTTGTTCGTTTCGGTGACGCTGAGTGTTCAGTGTTCAAAAAAGTCTTGGATAAATCTCTCTCTCTCTAATTCATATATAAATATAGTTTCTTCATCGCTTCAGAGAAAACGGGAAAAAAAAACGGACAATACGAAACAGAGCTTACCTTTTGAAAAGTTAATTAGAAGAGAAAACAAAGGTATACTCGCACAGTCTACCATGGTGCACCATTTGCCGTGTCTCAGTGTGTTCATCGCTATTGTTCCGTGCAATTTGAGCTGGGTGGGTGGGGGTGGGGTCCTTAATCCTCATCCAATCGACGTCCACACGTACACGGGTATTTTTTTTTGAAAACGCAGCTTTTTCTATGCGTTTGGGCCTTTTTCGATCTCTGAAAACTGAGATTTTTAAAAACTCCTGCCAGGGTGGAGATTTTCGAAAACTTCGTTTTTGCGCTTAGGTGTGGACGAGGAAAACAGAGATTTAGTCACGCAACGTCAAAGGTGTGTGCCACGTTACTGTTTACATGAGATGAATTTATACAATGTCGGATATAGACAAAATACTGTTGCTGTTAATCTATCTTCAGTTTTTACACGCTTACATATACACACGCAGTTACTGTCCCTCCATTTAGAAAGACAAAAGGGCGTCTGAGTGATCTTCTCTGATCAACACAGACGCTCTCACAATCCAAATCCTGACGCAAACGTCGCCATCGGTTTTGAATTTTTTTTTTTTTAATTAAAATTATGTATGCATTTTGTTCATTCCTAAGTTGTGAATCTACACAACAGCCAAAATACTGTCTTTGGTTATTAACATTTGAAATGATGAAGGCCCTTGAAAAGTAACACACAATTAGCTGTCTTTCCAGAAAAACACAAAAACTTTTCAGAAGTACTAGAAGTAGGTTTGCATAAACCCTGTTTACTTTTTCCGTTCCAGGCGTCTAGACTTCTGATTGGCCAGCATTTCTACACGCTTAGGATTTGGGGTTTTTCTTGACATCGTTTGACTGCGTTTTTGGCGTTTACATGTGGACAGAGATATTTTTTCAAAACGATTTTTTTAAAAACGAAAATGGAAAATCTCCGTTTTCAAAAATACCCGTGCACGCGTGGAAGTCCCCAGCCTTATAAAAACTACCTTCGCACACTGACTGCCCACTGAATAAACAATGGGCTGAAGATGTGACAAAGTTCTATGAGAGAGGGGAAACCCTTCTAAAAGGGCAAGAGCAGTCGGGGAGCCAAGGCAGTAGAAAATATACAATTACGTTTCTAAAATATAATTTATTTAACATAAAACAACAATAAAATACCCTGGCAAGGGACAACAAGAATTTAAATATATAAAACAACCCAAGTAAAAGTTTAAGTGGCCTCAGCCGATGAATTTAAACCTCAAAAAAGTCCAATAAAAAGTCCGTTAAAAATTCCAAGCCGGCGGCGTCCTCAGACTTCCTCGCTCCGCCACTTCGCTCCAGCTTCGTACACGGGCAGAGCTCTGAACTCCGCCAGCCGCTGTCCTGTGCTCAACGCGCGTAGCTGCTGTCTCGTCTCCCGAGATAGGACGTCCTTCCGTCACTGCACTGCTCACCACGGAGGGTGTTCTTCTGCCCCTCGGGTCTAACTACGGCGCCGTGATATCCTCCGGTCCCGCTTTTCCTCCTGTCTGCCTCGCCAGGCTACCTCGTTCAGCCTCTGTACCGCTCTCCGCGACAGTCGCCATACCGCTGGTTACCACCCCATGGCTCTCCCCCTCATCCATCCCGCGGTGTATTTACTCCTTCTTTCTCTGGCTCCCTTTTAAGGATCATATGCCTCCATTTCACCCTAACCCTCCTCTGTAACACCAACCCTCTGCATGTCCTTCACTACATCCATGAATCTTCTCTAAGCTCTTCCTCTTATCCTCCTGCCTGACAGCACCAGCGCCAACACCCAATGTCCTGTGCATCCACTGTCCCTCCTCTGCACATGTCCAAACCATCTCGCCCTTCAACTTGAACATTGTCTGCAAACCGCTCGACCTGAACTGTCACTCTGATGTATCCATAGCAGCGCGCTGACGCTTTAAGGGGGCAGCAGAGTACTGGAGTGCCTCTGAAGCGCATGCGCCCACGTGTACGTTTGAATCGTAATTTCTTTAGGCTGTGGCGAAACAGATCAAATGTTAGACTGAATTTAAGAAGATATAAAATCCCACGTCTAAGCACTTTTATCAGTGCTTAGAAATGTTCTCTGCCCTCTGCTCTTCTACTCTCTCTTTTACAGAGTTACAGATATATCTGACCTCTCAGGTGGCGGCAGTATTGATCCAGAGGAGACCCGCTTTATTACAAACTAATCCACCGTGTAAACCTGAAATATGTGTAACAGCTGACGAGTACGGAGTGCAAAAAACCCCACAAAACATAATTTACCGTCAGATCCGGATTCATACAAGTATTGAATTCAGACTGCAACTGTGACACGTGAGTGAACGCTCTTTTGTTTTCCTGTGATACTGGGTATTTATTAAAGTCACTTTTGTGTAATGTAAAATTCGGATATTCATTTAAGACAGTTCTGATCTTTTTGAGTCTCAGTAATTTTACTTTGAGAGACATTTCAATGTTGTATATTACAGATCTGCGATAAGAAGAAAATTATGTTTGGCTGTCTGTACTGACATGTTTTGACAGTCACAAACACGAGACTGGGCAAACAGCAGGTAATAGGGAGAGTCGTAATGCAGGGTGTGCATGTGTAGCAACAAGAAAAGCCAAACAGGGAACTGCATGCAGTCTAGAATAATTGTAAAAATACAGAATTAAAAACAAGTTCATCTGTAAAGAAGTGCATATAGTCTGCATAATATCTACTGTTTTATTCAGGTTCTTAAAATGTAACTGGTTTACATCACTTGGTTAAGCAGGTGATAATAAAACAAAAAACAAGAGTTATGCTGTGCTTCAGTGTGACTTTCAATACAAACCAGGAACAGAGATAAGAAGAAATCCTGTTTAGAAAGTCAGAATATCAGAAATATGAACATTATAGAAAGAAAATTAACACCGACAACAACACAGCACAGTGCTACAGTGTAAAATACTTTAATATGTTCATATCCATGAAATATAGCCAAAATTATAACCCAGGCAAACAAAAACAAAAAAAAATGTTTATGCAAAGGTTATTCTATTCAGTTTTTAGCAGACCTGTGGGACCGAAGAAGGTTTTACTAAAGTTTTTGGGGTTTGACCTCAAAACACTGAACTTCTAACAGGAAGAGAAAAAATTGAAAAGGTTTTCATGTGACTGGAAGTACAAGGCTGTGCTTTCTGTGGTCACTATAGTTTGGAAACAGGAAATGGAACTTGTGAATGTGCATGCAACTGAAATACTTCATGGGAGGGGTGCAATGTGATCACCAGATTTTTTTTTTTACTTAATGAACGAAAAACAAAAGACACACTTTACAGTGGATGATATTTTGCTTTTTGAGGGGACCAGTTTGGCGATCACTTCTTCTGAGATAAATTTCCTACATAATTAAAGACCTATTCCAATGGTTTGATCTGTCTATACAATCAAAAACAGTAAAACACTGTTACATTAGCCTGTGTGCATTTAGCATATACACACAAATGATAGCTGATAGCATCACACAGTTGCTGAAGATTTTTCTGCTCCACACACAGGATGACAGTCTCCTGTTCCAATACGTCCCACAGTTGCTCTAAAGGACTGAGATCCAGTGACTGTGGAGGCCTGTGGGTTTAAACAGTTTAAAGTCAGAGCCACAGACATTTACAGATCTTACTGGATATATGTGGGTGTAGACTCTTGCAGTCAATTCGTATAATTCTTTTAATAGGAAGAGCCACATAAAAAGGCATATATTAAGTCAGAAGAAAAAAATTACCACTTTTTCTTTAAGCAGGAGTGCAATGAGAGCAACTACTAAAGCAAAAACTGTCAGTCCTCCTATTGCAGCTATTACAGTGACTGAGGTGGGATCTGTGAGAAAAGCAGGAACAATGTTACAATGGACAACGCTAATACAGCAATCATGGATCAAACGAAATGCAGAATTACTGATGTCTCAGTCAAAATGACATATAATCAATCTATAACTCTGTGAGTGAAAGAGTTTCTCACCATCATCATTAGCAGGTGTCCTCCTGATAATGATCTCAGGAATCGTCACAGTCACCTGTCTCTGAGGAGCAGAGAGCACTCGTGCTGCACATCCCACCTGTGTGCTGTGTTTACGTGAACCTGAGAGCACAGCTGTAGTGGTGACAGTGAATGTAGTGTTGGTGTTGGACACACTGACAGTGTTGTACTGTGAGAAGTTGAGGTCTTGTTGTGAGACACTGAGTGTTACAGTGGGAGCAGGTCGACCAGTGGCTGAACAGGAAACAACCCACTCTTCAGTAGAGTTTGACTCTCTGACATCAAGGACAGGTTCATGCAGCTCTGTGAAGAATCAGGAAATATCACAAGGACTATGTTATCAAGAAGAAAATAGCTTCTGACACATTTTACAGTATCTTTATTTGATTGAGTGTAATCTGCTTGAAGAAGGTAAAAGTTCTTACCATAGACTTGGAGACAGGTTCTCGCTGTCAGAGTCCCCTCAGGATAAGTGTTAAACAGACAGTGATAGCATCCTTCTTCCTGCTCTGTCACATTCCTGATGACTATGGAGCAGTTCTGTAGTCCAGGATGTTTAAACCCAAATTTATCTGTAAAGCCATAATTCACTCTTTGACCATACTGCTTGTTGTAGGTGGCGATATTCTCCTCACGATCAGGTGAGATTTTCTGCCATGTGACCTGAAGGACGTCTTTGGTCTCCAAGAGCTGACAGCTGAATTCAGCATCTTCTCCCACTGCTGCCAGCACAGTCTGCTGTGTTTGTA
>VUQG01004397.1:1765-12606 GCA_015106755.1 Etia nguti
CCGAAGGTTGGTGTTTCGATTCCTGGCTTCCCCTAGTCAGCATGCCAAATATCCTTGGGCAAGATACTAACCCCAAATTGCTTTCCGATGCGTCCATCGGAGTATGAATGTGTGAATGTTAGTAAAAAAGCACTTAGAAAAATGTGCTTGGGTGAATGCACAAGTTGTGTAAAGTGCTTTGAGTGCTCAGAAGAGTAGAAAAGCGCTATATAAGAACCAGTCCATTTACCTACGCTACAGTGGCAAATACCCCATACTCCCAAACTTCTCACGGGATACCGTGATAGACTGTCGAATGCTTTGTCCAACTCTACAAAACACATATAAACTGGTTGTGCACATTCCCACACGTTCAACAGGATGGATCACTCTTCCATGTTCAGGAAAACGCAATGTTCCTCTTAAGTATGAGGTTCAACTAACGGACACGCTTTCCTCACCAGTTCCCTGCCATAGACCTTTTCAGGTCCCAGGTTATTATTCCCTAAATATTTTTTGCAGTGTACATAAGACAACATAAGATTGATGTCGCTTCCTGGTCTGAAAATCGAAGCCAATGTGGAAGTACCTTAAACCTGCATTCTGTTTAACAAACAGCAGGTCCATATTCTAGTAATCTGACAAAATACCCTTCCTTTTTTTTCTATGACCTAAGTAAATAGTTAAGGGGTGGATTATGATCTCAATAACTATTTTCAAGTCTTGTTAAATACAATATGATGTAATTTTTTGACCCCAGTTTGAGTCAAAAAGGAGGATAAAGCACCTTGTATTTAAGGGCAGACCTACTTTGTTACTGGCAAGTTGCTACTACATGAGCATGCAGAATTCCTAGATTTCTCAGACAGCTCCACCCCTCGCTCATCACACCCAAATTGAAGTTAGTAAGACAAAAGCTCACTGAACAACAGGTGACATCACGGGCCATTTTTATTTGACAGAAAGCGCTTGCAAAGTGAGAAAAGACAATTTTATTTTGAAGTTTTATTAAATACATGTATGGATCATTTGTCATAAATATGAACTTAGTTGAAAGGAACAGTTTCATATTTTTAAGAGATTACGTGTTTCCTCTTTCAGCCAAGAATTAGATGAGAGAAGCTAAAGTCAGCAGGAGATTTCATGAGCTAAGCACTAAGGCTGGTAGCAAGGCTACTTTCAGTAATATGTTTGTTTTTGTTGTTTGTTTTGTTGTTTTAGCCTCTACACAAATTCATCTGGCTCCTTTGGCAAGGACGCCATTTAGCACATTTTGCCAAAATGTGGACTTGTTTCTTTAATTATGCTGCCAGTTATGATCTGTAGCACTTTTAAAAATGTGAAATATAATGCAAAAAATATCAGCTTTGTTCACTTTGTTCTTAAAGCTTTCACTCGTGTGTATGTAAATGTGGCAGAGGGATTGTTTTCCTTTGTTTTACTGTGGAAACAAGGTCAGATAATGAACATTTGTCATTCTGATGAAGCCAAAAATGTCAACAAATGAGATCGTTGGTATGTTTAAATAATTTATATCAATAAACTGGCAAGCCAATTCTCTAGGGAAAGACTGCTTTATTGGTATAGCACAGGGATTCAACAGACTGCCAGCGTAGACGCTTGATGAGCTTACATTTCATAATAATTCGCTACTGTCACTGCGGGAGTGACAGTCATCGTGTCAGTTAATGATTTCTGTGACTTGATTCACTCTGTCTGATCACGACGCTTCACAGGCTGCAACATAACCCTGGTACAAGAAGCCACACTTGTGCACATCTTCCGTGCTGAAGTGTCCTTGAGCAAATCACTGAACCCATTCGCACTGTTTTATGATGCTGACCTCTGGCTGCAGATCAGATCAGCGAAGAAAATGATCTTACATGAGGACTGTGATGGCCAACAGCACACTCAGGAGGCTACCGAGCAAAGCTGCTGAGGCACTCACTGCTCTGGCCCCGTTCTTGTTATATCTAAGGGTTGCGTGAACCAAAGGTGGTGCAGTCTGCCCCTCACAGTGCCTTAGGTCAGCACCCACGCAGGCAGCGTAGCCCATGGCATGGGCAATGTAGTTTTGTTCGTTGACACCCTGGAAGAGGTGGGCCATGGGTCCACGGGCCAGCACTGCCACATCCTCTCCACTGTGGGTTGTTGTATCTACGGGGACAGCTGCCTGCTGGATGTAGTCTTTAGATTCTGGAGAAGATACAGAGTACAAACAATTAGTCCATTCAAAGAACATTAGACCACATTTACACTTAAAACTGGTTTGATGAATGATATCAGCTGCTGACTGTTAAAGGAGCATGGTAGCAGATCTAACATACTGAATTCTGTGAAACAAAGAAGTAATGAGTGGGTCTTACTGGTGTCAACATTACGGATGTCAGGGCGTGTGCCATTAATGATTTCGTGCCCAGGTCCATTGCCGTACATGAGCGTGGTATAAGGCAACATGTCACCAGCCCACAGTGGAGATTTACCTGGAAGACACAAACATTATTTTTGATATATCTTTCAATTTTTTTCTGCTGTTTCTTTCTGCCTGAGAGTGCTAAACAAACAAAAACACACATCATGCGCACACAAACACAAGTGCGAGGAGGGATTGCTTGATCCCAAGGGTGCTGCGGGAGGTCTAGAGCTTGTTGACGATCTCAGCGTTTCTCTCCAGATGAGCCATTAGCCTGGCGAGTCTCCCCGCTGATGAAGAGCTCAGAGTTTCAGAGTCACATTAATCACTGCTGCACTGCTGCACCGCTGGGAGGAGGAGGAGGGTAAAAAAGGAAAACGAAAGAGGGAGCGCAAAGGTGTGAAAAGCATGACACGACCACAGATCAATCAATACAGACTCTGAAGACTGATACTGATACAGTACAGTGATAATATCACTGGTAACAAATGGGCAGAAGCAGGGATAGCAGCGAGCAGCAGCCTCCAGGCCTGAGAAACGAAGTCCCAAACAGCGCCAGTTCCTTGAGGATGACCCCAACAGCGAAATGTTCCAACAAAAAAAATGGTTTTGGCTCTCTCTGTCGACTTTTGGCAACTCTCTGGACAGTTTTCCTCTGGATAGTTTTTCCTTTTCCCACTTACAGACTGTAGTGGGAGTGGGTTTTTGCAGAGCTCATCCATCTGAATACTGGAGTCAGAGGCGTAGCTGTTTTGACTGACAGGGGTCTGGCACAGGCTGCCCTAACTGATCACTGTCTGCTGGACTTCACCTCCATAAAGAGGAGTCACTGAACTCCATTTCTCAGTTGTGTTTGTGCCATCAGTACCTTTTGGGATCATCTTACTATATATATTGACTTATGTGAGACCGTTCAAGACGTTTGGCTCCAGCTTGCATACTAGTTACAGTGTACACGACACCAATGCGGGGAGGATCCTAGACCTCAAATTTATCACAATCTTTGGGTGACTTTTTAGTACAACAGGCTGCATCTTTCACAGAACCCACCTAAAAAAATGTTGGTTTTGCAGCAGTTGTAATGGGCTGATACAGAGGAGCAGCCGCACCCCTACATGAAAAGATCTAACCTGACCTGAGCTTCATTCACTCAGTCAGTCATAAAGTTAGAACTTGTGGTGCATAGTTCTGGATTAGCAAGGTGACTCATTTTTATATAATTATTGACTCTCTATTCTTATTTTTTTCTTTCAAGGTTCAAAAGCCTCCTGTTTGTCTCAGTGAATGGACCAGGATCACCTGCTTTCCTGTCCAGAGATTTGCAGAGATGTGGGTAAACGGAGGGGCAACATGCCAGGCATGAGGAAAAAAAGGCAGCAGTCTGCCGTCAAAGCAGACTTTGTCTGATCAGAAAGCAAACCCTACTTCATCCTAAGGTTTTGGTTATTGAGACATAAAAAAAAAACATCTGGTCCTCAATCGACCTCTATGAAAGCAGTTTTTGAAGTTTGCTGGTCTGTAGTATTTAGGGGTGTGTTACCACAACGCCATGGAGGATAGACATTGGCAATGATCTTTGAGAGATCATTTCTGCTCATCAATCTGGAAAGGGTTACAAAGTCATTTCCAAACTATTTGAAGTCCATCTTCTACAGTGAGAAAGCTTATTCACAAGTGGAAAACATTCAAGACAGCTGTCCATCTTCCCAGGAAATTCACCCCGAGTTCAGACAGAGCAATCCTCAGAGAAATTTAAAAAAAAGAAAAAGAAAGAAAACTCAAGAGCTACATCTCACCTCTTCAGACCTTAGTATTCAACGTTGATGACAGTACAATCACAAAAAGACCTCATAAGTATGCCTGTTTGGAAGAATTACCAGCAGAAAGCCTCTTTTCAATAAAAAGAAAATGGCAACAGCTTAGCTTTGTAAAGTTGACTAAAATGCACAGCACTGCATTTGGAGAAAACCAAACACAGCAGGTGGAGGGGTTATGATTTCCACATGTTTTGTTTCCGGAGTTGATAGATTTTTGGAAAAAAATATATCTACTGAGTTGATACACAGTTTAATAGTTGACCACTTGAGTGATGCACCTAAAAGGGATTCTGCTACTCTTCATCTACTATACATCTGTACTTTTTTTATTCTGTGATGTGTCAAACTGTATTTTATGAAAAAGGACATCTTCCAGGTGTAAAACCTTTAATAAAAGAGAAAAGTGAGCAAGAGGAGAGAGAGAGTTGAAGAGGTAAGGAGCACATAAGATCAATAGGGAAGCCCTTTAAAGGGAGATTAACAGGTGAAAGAGACGGTGTCATCAGTGTTGGAGATAGGTAAAAGGAAGACAGAAGAGGGAGAAAGCAGGGGACTAAAATAGAAAGGCAAGCAGGAGAAAGGCTGCCAGTAATGTGTGTTTACCCTGGCTGTAATTGCAGGGAGAGACAGCAGATGAAATGTCAAGCTGCCGGTGGCAGAGGCACATTGAAGCTGTGAGGACACAGGCACTAAGAGGCATCACGCACGCACACACACACACACAACAGGCACAAAATGCTGCCGCAGGTGTCTATTGTCATAGTGGATAAACACACCTGGAGGGGGGAATGGAGGCATGGAGTAAAGGATTGAGGAGGAAAATAAGAAAGAATTGTGGAGAAAGCTTAACTTACTGATACACTGATGATAAAAAAAAATCTTAAATTCTGAAGGATTTTTAAGCAGGATTCTTTTTAGATGAATGAATTGCAGTTCAGTTAATAATTACCCAGAATGCTGTTTCCACGAAAGGGGAAGCCATTGAAGGTAAGAGGCTGAGAGTGGTCAGCCATCGCTACAGTGAGAGTTTCATGCTCTTTGGTGAGTTCGAGGCCCTTAGCGATAGCGCGGTCAAAAGCAACCGCCTCATGCAGTGCCATGGAGGCCCGGCCAGCATGGTGAGCCTGGTCAATACGCCCGCCTGTAAACACAAGGATGGAAGGGGTTAAACATGATGGAGAGTGATGTACTGCCTTCTGGTATTGGTTTGAAAAATGTCTTAACACAACTATTTTTATATATTTTCAGGAGCACAAAAATAATTGGACAAACCAGCATAATTTTAAAAATAACCCCTACATAAAAGTGGCCGTAATTCCTAAACAGTTCATGTAGTACTTTTATTTGATTATTACATTTTTTTTATTCAATGCCAACTTACAACTTATCATTTTTTCCAAAAATGTATTTTCCAAAAATGCACTGGGAAACAAACAAAGTCAAAATAAAGCGATGATGACCTATGTGTGTGCCAAATGACTGATGATCTGACCAATCTGATTGGTCAGATCTGTTTATCCAGATCCAAAATATCTGAAAAAATAAATTCCACAAATTCGTCCAGCAGTCAGTGTGAACAGCTCCATTATGAACAGGCGAATCTGAAAATTAGTTTTAAAGCTCTTAATATTCACACAAATTTTACATGTGCATTGTGTAAAGGCAGTAACTCTGGACATTAGGAGATTACTGTTTTCACTCACTGATTCCCAAGAACAGTTTGCAAAATCCAGACATCACCTATTCTGATATCATAGAGTCTTACAGGCCTGTAACCCTTTGGCAATGGCCTGGTTACCACCGGTTGCTAGGGAAAAATTAGCATTCAGGACTGGATTAAAGTCTCACCAGCATCAAATGACTTGAGCTGCACTTGCCCAGAAGACATAAAATAAACTCTGAAAGGTTATATTTACTCCTAATAAACGTCCAAACACCTTGCAAGGAAACAGTTAACTATGATTTGAATAAGTTATACAGTCTGTATATTATCCCCCTGGCAGCAGGTACATTTCAGAGTTGAACCTTTTCTGAAGAGAGAGCGGGTGATTTTTTTTCTGCTTTAGCACATCTCCCGCTCCTGTCCTCTCCACCGGCTATATTGGAAAGTAAAGTAAACCCCGGCTAATAAGTTGTGATCTCAGCGAGCTGTCAGTGATTGGGCGCACCATATGTCTGCTTCTATTTATACATTTGCCTCTTATTTTTAAATTCATTGTGAAGACACTCAGTGGCACCATGGAGTCCCCAGGCATCTGCCTCAGATTAAAAAAGAGATAGACGAGGAGGCCGGAGAGGCAGCCGCGTGGAACAGAAACACACCATCAGCACACACTGCGGCAAACTCATTGAGCTGTATGCAGAACAGCAGGTACACACCGTTCTCTGAGCCAGTGTTGTCACTATGGCACATACCACAAAGATCAATTTATCCCAGCCAAGCTCCGATGCTGTACGCATACTAATATTTAAGCAAACAACAATTACTTAGTTATTTATATATAACTGTCACTTGGGTTGGTTGGGTATGATTATTACGCAATTCAACTGATCCTTCTATTTTTAGTCCTCTCACAGGAATTTTTTATCCAGTGTTTGTTGGATCAAGTGATGGAATGTGTAGAAAACAGATGAAGCTGCTGTCCTCACCCTCCACTAACAGGAAGAAGCCTTTAGGGTTTTTCTGTAGGATGCGGATGGCCTTTTCTGTGGTCTCGACGATGGACGGATCCATGCTCGGGTCCCTCTCCTCCTCGTAGCGGAGATCACCAGGTTCGAACAGAGCTGGGGAGGAGAGAGGAAAACTGCGCTATATTTATCAGCAATCAGTGGAGGTGTAGTGGCAAGGAAAGTCCTATTTTCCTCCTCCTACTATTACCACTATTTTCAGCACACAGGAGCTGATAAACCACAGAGCAGGAGAAAACCCAAAATATAGCAGCATGCAAGCCCTCAGTCCACAAAAATCACAATGACTGGATCCCTACACTTCCTACACACCGTCAAACACCAAAAGTTTACTGACAGCACCTGGTACTGAAAAAATATATTGGAGCATTTTCTGAAACAGAGCTAAAACCCAGCAAACATTTCAGTACTGAATCACAGTCGACCATTTTTTCTCACTGTCAAGTATTTGCTGAAAAATAGTTAAAAAATGAAAGTTGTCCCACTGTCAAACCTGGGAGCTTTTTCAGTGCCTGGATGTTCTTGCTGGACTTTTTTGTAAAGTAATATTTGGATTTGAGAGTCATTTTATAAAATCCTTTTTTCGAATGGAACAAAATGAATGAAATTGATTGAGAAAAGAGTAGGAAATCCAAGAGAAAAAAGAAGGCCACAGTTGACACAAGTTGAAGCAGAGAGTCAGCCAGACTGCGTTTTGCTGCTGCGTTTTCTTAAATCCATCACGTGATTTGGACACACTGGCAACTGTTGACTCCAGAGGGTTCAGATTATGTCCACTTAGTTAACTGAGTCACTAAATTATAAAGTCTGAACACAAAAAAAGCTTCTAAGGTTATGGTATTACAGTATGATAGCCTAAATCATACCCTTTTCCTAAACAAATAGTTTGTGTACATAAACCTGACTAAACCGCAAATAAAAGCAAAAGTTCAAACTCAAAAAATATGTGACGCACGACCATGTTGATGCCTGATTCCACCACCGCATGAGGGAAATGCATGAGGGAGCAAAGGAAGGGGCAAAAGAGAAAAAATCATACCCATGAGGTAGTCAGTGGTTTCAGGGTCAACGGCGTCAAAATCTGCTTTATTCCACACATAGTGTGCAACCTGTAACACACAGGAATACATATAACCATTGAGAATGGAAGCAGAATACAAAAAGTGGTTGTGCTTGTTATTAGTCACTGAATGACTCACCGGCAAACAGAAGGAAGCCGTTTTGTGTGCAAAGTAAAGGACACTTAACTGTTCTAACTATGAAACCTGCACCAGGTTTCTGTACTTGTATAATGCAAATAATCACATTTCTTATGGAAAAATAGCAGAATATTTATATTGATATACATTCACCCCTGGTATCCTTTGGCAAATAAAGTTTAAACAAAAACTCCCTGATACCTTATAATGTTACCTGTCTCCATTACAGCCAGATGCAGACACTGATAAGATCAGTCACACAACTGGACCCTCTTTAAACATATCAGGTCAAAATAAAAATCATCCAGCCCTCAGGAGGTCTTACAATAAATACAAAATTTAATGAAAACGTGACATATTGTACCGTGCCATTATTTACACAACAAAAATTTAAGTCAAAAGGCCAAAACAGTGTGTGACAAACTAAGCACACCCTCACCAAAAATGGTAAAGTTCATGACAAAACGAGTTTGCCAGGAGAAAACCTCTTCTCACTAAAAACAACATAGCAGCCCAGCTCAGGTTTGCAAAGCTGCATCTGAACAAACAAGACTTCTGGAACAATGTCTGTTGGTCAGGTGGGACCAAAGTGGAGATTTTTCACAGCACAGCGTTTGGATAAAACCAAAAGCAGCGTATCGTCACCTCACACCAACTGTCAAGCACAGTGATGGAGGGCTCATGATTTGGATTTGTGTAGCAGTAAGACCTGGGTACCTTGCAGTCATGGAGTTAACAGTGAAATCCTTTGTATACCAAAGTATTCTGCACTTGGGCTCAGTTTTTATCCAATCAATAATCGCACAGTATAATATGTTATGTGTTATTGATTATCTGATGTTGTATTTATCTACTTTTAAGATTTTTATTATGACCTGACACATAAAACTGTAAATTGAAAGAGGGTGTCCTATCTTTTTAATATGACTGTATATGTCATACTTCTTACTTCTGCCTGTTATTATAAGCAGAGGTGTTTTACCTTCCCAGTTTTTAAGTTCTGCCACTCTTTGATCAGGTCACGCCCATCTTCTCTTTCACCGTTTGAAAAGTAGTCTGTGGGGTATTCGGGGTCCTTGGTACCGGTGGGGGTCATGTACTTTCTACCACCGCCAATGATCACCTGAAAACACACACACACACATGCACGCACACACACACACACACACACACACACACACACACACACACACACACACACACACACACACACACACTTAAATCCAATTCAGCCGTTCAAAAGTTCAATATATACTGTTAAAACTGTTATACTGTTAAAAAACAGAAGAATACATCAATGTCTGTGTTGTTGATGAGCTGAAATGAGATATCTGTGCAGCCATCCTTCTTCGCAGAATCAGGCATATCGGCATCACTGTACCACGTCCTGCTGGCACTGTGGGCGTAGCTGCCTGCTGGGGTGGCGTGTTGCACCCTCGTGGTTGTTACGATGCCCACAGACTTGCCTGCAACGTAAACACAGTAGTTTCCTGCTTAACACAGGTTAACAAAAAGCATTCTGCTCCATGTATGAATACTCTCTGAGCAGGTTTCAGGATGAAAAGTCATTAGTCGTTAGTCAAAAACTTCCTCAACTCTGAATGCAAAAGTTATCTTGGTGTAAAGTCTAGTAGATACAGTACTTATTGTCCTTTTAGTACTTATTTATCCTATTCATCTGACAGACATTCACAGTTTATAACTGCAGTCTCAGTCTCAGTGTGATAGCTGTAAGACGAGCAATGTGATGCCAAATTATCAGACACAGATACTTGTGGCTTCATGAAGTGGTGATGTGAGATTACAAATCTCTGTCATGTATCAGAGGGATCAAAGTTCCTTATGCTCACTTGGAAAAAGTGTGCTAAAACTCAAAAGTCATTAAAGACATAACAGTCTGTAATGTGCTCTGTAGGCGGCAGCAAATGGTTGATTAAACAATTAGCCAATCCACAGGCAATTAATCCAAACAATTAGGACAGCTAACTGTTAAAGCGATTTTTCAAAAATGAAAGAAATATGCTTGCAGGCTGTCAAATGTGAGCACTGAGCCTCACTTCGACACTTCACCATGGGGTTTAGAGAGGGGAATTTTGACACAATTTTCTAGACTTGATGAATGAACAAAATAAAAATCCAGCTAATATGCAATTTTAATTGTGCAGGGTTATTACTTAAGAGAAAAAAGCAAAGATATCAGTGAAGAAAAAGCCTCTTGTGATGCCTCAGAGTTATTCAATTCAATTTTCAATTCAATTTTATTTATATAGCGCCAAATCACAACAACAGTCGCCTCAAGGCGCTTTATATTGTACAGTAGATCATACAATAATAGATACAGAGAAAAACCCAACAATCATATGACCCCCTATGAGCAAGCACTTTGGCGACAGTGGGAAGGAAAAACTCCCTTTTAACAGGAAGAAACCTCCGGCAGAACCAGGCTCAGGGAGGGGCGGCCATCTGCTGCGACCGGTTGGGGTGAGAGAAGGAAAACAGGATAAAGACATGCTGTGGAAGAGAGACAGAGATTAATAACAGGTATGATTCAATGCAGAGAGGTCTACTAACGCATGTTGAGTGAGACAAGTGACTGAAAAGGAAATACTCAATGCATCATGGGAATCCCCCGGCAGCCTACGTCTATTGCAGCATAACTAACGGAGGACCAGGTCCAGCCCTAACTATATGCTTTACCAAAAAGGAAAGTTTTAAGCCTAATCTTAAAAGTAGAGATAGTGTCTG